>JAOTRH010099755.1:0-15997 GCA_034768845.1 Heliamphora exappendiculata
TTATCAATCTTGTGAATGGTAATCAGAACGTGACAATTTCATTATGATTGGACTTAAGTGAATAAGTTAGGCTTGAAATTGACTAAGGTATTGAATTGATGATGTCACGCCCCAAACTTCGGGCCACGTGAAATACCCATGAACAATCAACCACAACACCCTGCCCGAGAATATACTCTAAAAAAAAAATACATGCATTGTATATAAACACCAAATGACATACATTACAAGGCTCAAACGCCGAGAAAAATATGTTACAACATACATGTAATTAAAAGAACAAAAGGAAGACTATAACTCTTCCACCTCTCCAGCACCTCCAGATCAGCCCGCGTGACCGGTACTTGAAAAAAATTAAATCTCACACCGTGAGCTAAGGCTCAGCAGAAACTAGACAGACGTGCAGTATAAACAAAACATGCTAGAAAAATAAGGTATAGTTTTAGACTCTCTTTCAAGCCTTTAAAACAGTTTTCATATGCAAACGAGAAAGCGAGGATACAAATCATGTTTTGACTCACTCACAGGAGCCTTGAAAAAAGTTGAAAAACGGTTTTTAGATCGCGATTCACACTACTCCTAAAATAGTTTGAAAATTAGTCTATCAGTCCCATAATGCAGTACATGCAATCCATGATACATACAACTGGCCCTCACACGCCACAACCACAGTCTTAACACTGAGATAAAGATCCAGACATAAACATACAGTCCCGGGATAAAACCGTATACTATGAGGTAAAACCATAGACCAAACCACGGGGTAAAACCGTAAACCAAATCACGGGGTAAAACCGCATACTTTATCGTAAGCTACGGGATGAAATTGCCGACCATGGATTATACCACAGGATAAAACCGTAAACCAAACCACAGAGTAAAATTGCGTACTTTATCGTAAGCCGCGAGATGAAACCGCCAACCACGAACTATACCACGGGATAACACCGAACATGCCTATGCATAACCTAATCAAGATTTAAATGCATAAATCCACGTACTGTCACTACGTTTCACAAACGACGTCACATGCTACACACGCAACTCACATAATACCTGTAACTCATGTAACATGCATCACATGCATCAGTTCCTCATATTCCACATAACCATGCCTATAAAACTTCTAAGTTTTAAAGCATGTAACTACAGTACACGTAATGATACCAAAATCATGTAATTCACTTACAAATTCATGCATAATAAACCACAATTATAAATGCATAAAGACCGCTATAAGCACACATAGCCATATAACCTCAAACCGTGATATCACCCGCCACAAAACCCGACATCCATTCATAGGGACAACCGACACCCATACAACCAAGCCTAACCCGAAGGCCAACATCAAACCCCGCTAACCACGAGGTCATTAACACCACCTTTCCTCTAAAGGTGCCACAGGCCCTAACACGGCCCACAACCAACGATGCACAAGTACCACGCACATAACTGTGCCTCAACAACCTGCATCTAACCATGCATGCCACCCCCGAGGATGACACCTACACCACGCCCGGGATCACCACACGACACCCGAACCCACCACACAACCAACCGAACCCCAAACGGCATCCAACAGTATTTCAATTGACTAACCCCATAATTAATCAACTGAATACCATAAGAAACCATTTAGAAACCAAGAAACCAACCAAAACCACGAACACAACACAGCCCAGGTTCAGTCGACTGAACCCCAACCCCCAGTCAACTGAACAACACACTGGAAAAGGCCAAAAACGGCCAAACACACTGTCTAGTCGAGCGAACCCCACTGTCCAGTCGACCAAACTCAAGAACCCAAGTTCAGTCGACCGAACTTAAGCAGAAACCATTTTTGAGTTACGGGTTTTGGCCTGTAAACCCCGAATCGAAGCCTCCAAACTCTGATTCAACACCCTCAAACATCCACACACCTATGCCTAACAGCAAGACCACGAAAGAAACTCCCGACACCTGATTTCATCCACCAAAATTGCCAAAAAATGGGTTTTTAACCCAAAAATCTAACTTTTAAAGAAAATCATATCTACAGCTATCCAACATAGAGGTCTAGAATCCTACCTCGATGAGTTAAAAACTCGATGCCTTAAACCACGTGCAAAATCGAGTTTCACTGGAATGAAATTCCATCCGGATGAACGCGTAGCCCACCATGCCAAAAGTAAGGATCCACTGTTGGATCGTCAGAAATCGAGCCCTAGGCCCCCAAGAACTTATAGAGAAGGCAGAGAGAAAATAGGAAGCTTGTTGGAGAAGTTTTGGAAAATGTCTTTTGAAAATATCTAAAAAATATCTTTTAAAAATATCTAACTCCAGATATTTATAGGCCTCCAAAATATTTTTTTTTTAAATTCGCACCACAATGGCCCACAGCCCCAGGAACCTATCCCGCATGCATATCTAAGCGCGATCATGCATCTCGGTAAGTATCCCTCGAGGATCTCAGGAAATACTTCTCTAAGAAGGCTCTCGTGAAAGCAGCCCACGTGTCATCCACAGTGGTCTTGGCGAACTTCCACCACTCTCTAGCATATTCCTGCAGTTGGAACGCCGCCAACTTTACGCGTAAGGCATCCTCCTCAATCTCCAGCGTATCAAAGATCGTCGTGGTCACTTCCAACAACTCATTAGCAACCTTGGGGTCCGGCTCCCCAAAAAAGGTCGAAGGGTCCAACCGCCAGAACTCCCTCGTGGTCACAGAAGCTTTTGGCTCCGGAACCCTTACTCCAGCCCTGGTAGCCTCAGCCATAGCTCTCATAGTAGCCAACATCTCTGAACAACATCAGCACCGCCTATGTCAGCACCACCCACTTGTTCTTGTGGGGCAGGAATGTTTCCTTCCTCTGGGGCCTGAGCGTAACCACGACCTCGGCCATGACCTCGGCCACGACCCCTTCCCCACACTCCCCGCATGGACATAGTTCTATAGAAAGCAATATAACAAGATAAGCTTTCCTACAACTTGTTACTGCGTAACATAAACACATAATCATGCTATCACATAGCCACTTAAGATAATGCAAACACGTCTCACATACTGAGGAGAATCAAGAAGACAGATTTGTTAATTTGGATAATGTATTCAGATTCATTGCTAGAAAATATGTTGGCCAAATGCATTTCTAACTTGGCACCCAAATATATTAGTCCAAACGCCCCTTAGGCAAGACTCATCAATCCTGAGATTTAACCTCCATACCCACATTTCCACGACTATCATGTTCAGAAAGCTATCAGCATGTTATAAAACAACGTTTAAATACATGCAAGCAAGCATACACAATCAAACTCACTAGATGATAAACCCCTTTTTCCATGGCTCTTAGGTATACGAATCCAGAGCTCTGATACCAATTTGTCACGCCACAAAATCCGGGATCACGTGAAATTTCACCAAACACCAGTTTATGAAAATATAGGTTTTCATACATTTAAATCTGTCTGTTGAAACCAATGAAATATCCAACTAAAGTATCTCTCATAAACAAAGACATACAGTTCCAACAAGCATACAGTATATCGCCTTACGGCGTACAAAACTTACCTTCAGGAACATGCATACCAAAAAGAAAAACTATAAAAGTCTTCTGCTACCGCGGGCACCACCAGAGCTACTCATGATCACCATCCATAGCATCACCTGAAAATGGTTTTGATAAGAAAATCTCACCCGTGAGCCGAACCTAATAGAAACAGAATATAAAGCTGTAAAGCAGGATATGCAATCATATAGTGGGAGCGAACTTAACCACAAATCCAAAATGATTTTCCATTAGACCACCACGAGTCTCAAAATGGTTTTATTTCATAAAACTCATGTTTTTTATCCTTAAAACCATGAATTTCAAATAATGCAAATAAACCACCACAGTTAAGGAAAAATAGTAACCAAAATCATTGTTCCCTCACAGAATGTTCCATCGTGGAAAAGAAGAAGAATATGATCCTCTATACCGACTCCATCACCAGGGGACAGGGATAACAACTATAGACTCTTACCCCCCTCGCTTTGCCTTGCATGTGAAACTATTTTTAAGGCTTGAAAGAGAGTTTAAAACTTGCACTTCGATTTCCTAGCATGTTTTGTTTATATTGCATGCTTGTCTAGTTTCTGCTAAGCTTTGGCTCATGGTGTGGGATAAAATATTTTCAGGTACCGATCACGTGCGCTGATTTGAGGTTGCGGGTTGGGAGCAGAAGAGTTATAGTCTTCCCTTTTGTCTTTTTGTTACATGTATGTTGTAACATGTTTTTCTGGTGTTAGAACCGTGTAGTGTAAGCTTTTGGCGTTGGAGCCTTGTAATGCATGTTGTTTGGCGTTTATATACAATACATGTATGGTTTTAATTGAGAGTGTATTCTCAGGTTGGGTGTCATGTTTGGTTGTTTTAGGGTGTTTCACGTGGCCTGGAATTTGGGGCATGACAAAGTCCTTCTGCTTAACACATTTGATATGCCGGATAATAATATCCACCTGTAGGATTTGGCACAGTCAAAACTTATAAGCTTCCTTAAGGAGGTATCATCAATCCCTTGCCGAGATGTGGATTCCATCAATAATTAATATCTACCATATACATAACGCTCTTATCTAACTCACCAGAATTATAGACCCGTAAAAGATCGCACCATCTAATAAATAAAAATAACGAATATTAAATGTGTTTAATAATTATTTCAGAATTAAGAGTATAAGCACTCATAATAACCATGGGGTGTAAATTAATTTATATAATAAGTATAAAATTAATTATCCCAACGCGATCATGTTCAATACACACAAAGTGTACTAGCACAATGAGACAGAACAATTGTCGAAACAATTGTTGTTTTCCATAATCAAGACAGATCTACTAAAATACTGTGCTACAGTTATACTAATAGTGTGTCCAATTCCATCCAAATTCATTAAACCATACGCACGAAGGCAAGACAAATCAATACTAAGATTCAAGCTCCATGCCCATGTATACATGACATCCTCTTCCTCAACAGGTCATCATTCTCATGTTATCAAAACATTTAAACACATGCAATCAGGCACACGTAACCTCTCCCACGGCTCTTAGGTATTCAAACCTAGAACTTTGATATCAAGTTATAACACCCTAAAACTCGGGTCATGCGAACCGCCCATGAACAACCAATTTGGGATGTCAAAATCCACCAAAATCACTCGAGCCCAAACGGGTAAAAGAATGTAACTTGAAGACAAAGCTAAAAACATTTGATGGACGCACTTATGAGAATTTATTTTATGTAAAAGAATAGCCGAAAAGACTAAGGTCACAGTTCCCAAAAGCCAAGTGTTAAAACAAATAAATAAAATTTTTCAAAAATTTTATAGATCGCTTGATCGGTCAAAAGACCGCTTGAGTGGTCCTTTCAAGGACACTAGTTTTCTAAGAAAAACATAAAACAAAATGTTTGCAGAGATTGCCTGATAGACCACTCAAGCGGTCTAGCTCTGAACCCTTTTTCAAAACACCACCTTTGCAAATCCAACACTTGAACTTTTGAAAACTTTAAAGGCATAGCCAATCCCATAAAAACATACTAAAATAAGGCTCAAAATCCTCTCTTGAGGCACAAGAGTTGATATAAAGCATAAGATCAGCCAAAATGATTTATTAAAACGTTGAACCAACCAAACAAAAACCGTTTCATGCACCCATGAAACTTAAAACAACCAACCCGAGGTTCCTCTCGTCATCATGCAAACATACATGCATCGACACCACGGCCATAAAGATTACAATACATATGCTTTCAATACTTAAACATATTACATCTTTACATGATCCATTAATAACCAATATTAACAATCAATCAACAAAGCTACTAAAAACAAAAAAATAGAGTTTTTTCTTCGCCTCCACGGAGGCTCATTGAGATCAATCCGCATGATCAACTATGTCACCTAAAAAGTTTTTGAATCCCACAATGTGAGTCGCAGCCCGGTAGGAAAAGACTATCAAGCTGTAAAAGCATAACATACAATCATGGATTATATAAACAACACGACTACACAAGCCTCAAAATGGTTTTTCATTCTCAAAACCACCAGTTTTTATATAATCCAACATCACCCAGCAGTTTATCAAAAATAAACAACACGTTATTTTCCAACTATGTTTTCACAACCCACAATGATTCCTACGTACCGACTATGTTGCACCAATGACGAAAATAACAACTTTAGACTCTTTCCCATTAGCCTAGGTCCAGGGCATCTAATGACCCGCTTGCTAATGAAATTTTCTATACAGAGCTACAACAACAAACGCCTCCCACTAAGGCAACCAGTTCATTTTCGGGGATTTAACCAAAGGAGCGAAGCACCTACTTGCGCAAAATTTTTGGACTTTCACCGAGGTGCAATGGAAGCCCACATACACAAATATTGTTATGGCACATCTATATAATCATTAAAAGGCACACAGCTCAATATGAACACGTTTGTAAAAACACTGCCATGTACAAACGTCCAACGTCATCCAGCCACATCGTTCATAAAATCATGGAGATCGATCAACATTTTCAAAATGTTTTCACCATTTCAGCCGAATCGTTTCAAAAACCAAGGCTCAACCCCAATGGTTAGCTCCAAACCTCTAAAACCATGTTTTCGCAACATAAACACACCCTTTCGATTTTTTAAACTCAACTCTTCGAAAACCACAGACTCCCACATCCACTAACTTTGTAGTAAACCATAAAAATGCATAAACATGCTTTTTATCCAAGTAAACAAGGTTTAAACAAAAAGTTAAACATTTATAACATTTTAAAATAGTAAAAACGGATATAAATCACATGTAACACCATTTTAAAGCAAGATAGTCTAGAATCTGACCACCAAGAGTTAAAAACTTAAGACTTTAAACATTGACGAGAAACTGAAGTTGCCAAAATGAGTTTTCATTTGGACAAACGTGAAGCCCACGGCGTGTATGACAAGGATCGACTATCCCCACACCAAGAACCGAGCCCGAATCAAGCTAAATGTTAGAGAGAAGGAAGAGGGTTTTGATGTTCTCTTAACAGGGAAAGAAATAAGCTTGCAAGAGAAGCTTCGGTGTGAGAACTAAAGCCACTAGCTGGCATATATGCAACCCACGCAGATAGACTGATCGAGCGGTCTGAGGACCGATCGAGCGGTCCTGCCCAAAAAGTAAATTGACTTTTTGCTGCAATGCCTAACAAGACTGGGATTGGAACCCACATACATATCTAGGCCAACACATGCATACAGCATATAGAAACATGCTTTTCTATAGCATTAAAGTAATATAAAACACATTGAGAGTATATATTACAAAATTAAAAGGAGCTGGGTCTTACAACTCTTCCCTACTTAAAGGAATTTTCCCCCCAAAATTCAACAATAGAACTCAAGCCAGCTACCTCATCGTTAACTACCAACAATCTCTGATACAAAAACTCTACAACACTACCAAATGGTAAAGATGCCAGCGCGGCTCATTCCCCAGTAGTGACATCCCACAACACAAACATGTTTATGAAGGATAAACATCCATATTGATTGCTTTCGCAAATAAAGTCTACGTAACGCTATAGTCATCCAAACATTGTCGGACCGAGATCTAACTCACACCACTGAGGCATCAAAGTACAACTCCCACCGAACACAACCAACTTAAGTGATTTAACATATATCACGAAGCCAATCCACAATCGAAACTAGTCCCATACACTTTCTACTTCAGATTGTAAGGACTACCACTCTCGTTTATACTGCCACAAACTAACTCATCTGCATATTAAAATGCACATCAAGGACTACTCCCGTAAGCCCAAACACACGTTGTCAAACTCTAACATTACTCACCAGGAGTCACACGTACCACACACAAAATCTTATCCAAGCCTTCACGATCGACTGATGACCACCCAACTCGAAGCCACGTCATCCTTCTACGTATATAAGAAGTGCCATCACTAAAGTTGACAAGACGCTCATCCCTGAGCAAAAACAACAAACATCTAGTTCCAGAGAAAAGAACTCATTCAATTTAACAAAAACTCTAAGGAACAAATTTCCTTCTTATGAGCTACTAACATTCTGTCTAAACCTTCAGCCTTTGCCAATCCTCAATCAGATCCTCAATCATAAACCACAACTCTCACCTTGTAGAAATAGTAGGTGTCACATCATCGTCCAGGCTAAGAGTCCGCATAGTGGTGATTACTACCCTGGCATCATAGCCATTAAGATTAATATGGTCGCATGAACTCAATGAGTCACTTAGGCTAGATACGCCACACAGACCAAACCTTCTATAGGTACACGGTTACGTACATAAATCCAATCACATCCTCTATTACAACATAACATTCATATATAACCCCACGTTTCACGATCGAACCTCTGACTCTAAGTCTATTGTTTAACCTCTAATTAATCATAATTGCCTTCATCCGATATCGACCCAAACTTGTAGCACGCATGTCAGTCCTTCGAATCCACAACATTTCGCGTGAGTCGAATACTGAAGTCTAGACCATCATTAACCGTTTCGCTCGTCAACACCTACAGACACACTCACCTCATTCCTTTACATATGTGCCGCACGTATAACAATTCTCTATTAGATAACATCAGCAAATTATTCTCTAATCCTTTACCAACACCACTCAGCCCATTCATACCTTTCTCACCGAGTAACCAACCAAGACCTATCTCCCGTAGTTAGAAATGTTATCTTATACACAACTCATCATGGCATTTTCGCTTCAAACCAGACAATTATGTTTGCCGAAAAAGGCCACACCATCGAAGGCCTTTCAAAAATCAAACTCTTTGCGACTTATACCTTTACCACGTTCTCTTAATAACCTCAACTCTGTTGTTTATAACTTGTATCCTTACCACGAGTGGGAAACTGGCCATCGATCTCTAAGAAAATTGAGTAGTTCGCAACGCCGATCCGAACGCAAATCGAGACTCACAAAAGGTTTATCAGAAACTCACCACGTGAACAACCTAGTCACTAAGACTTCAGCAAGACTCTCACTCTGATAATAGCTAAGGATATCAACATTCCCATATTAACAAGAATATACCATAGATATCTATCAAACAGTCTTCAACCAACCTCTACACACGGAGGTTCTACATCTCAACACTAACTCCCCTGTTAAAAAAAGGACAGGTGTTCCAATCTATCAACCCGATATCTCAGGGAACACAATAACCCAAACACTCATACTCACGCAGTGGAGCAAACAAACCTTCACCAGGAAACTATAAGGAATTAGTCCTATAATCGCTCGATCATGGGGTTACAAGTTCCTGATGCATAAAGGACCACAACATGGATACAAGATCCACGGAGAGTTTCACCTCCTTAAAAAATAGCCAAAGAAGAATTAATTAAAGATCCTGATATTTACTTCCAACAAGGATGAAACAGCTCATACACGGTAACCGTCCAAAAGGTAACTCTCTCTCCGTCTAGAAAAAAAAAGGTTAACCAAAAACTATCACTCAACACCGTCATACTCTTAATACCCATCAAATACTTGCTTCAAAAGAACACTGCCCCTCTGTCTTTGAGTTGGCAATGACTACCACCATACAAATATTGTCGACCCTAATCACAATAATCATATCATGTGTCAAACTTAGTTCTAAAATCTTGACCCCGTTCATACATCTCGAGTACTATTACTTTCTTGTGCCCCATACCACGCATCTCGTAGGATTATAAGTTCGTTACCTAGTATTCATAGAGGTACGATGCCAAACACTCCCATCACACCAAAACCTCACCTCACATGGTTACAATACACTAACTTGACTCTCAACAGGTAAACAACAGCCACATTACAGTCTCGAGCCCACTATTTAGGCAGACCCACAAAGAAAGCGTAAGGCGCTTAACCGAAGAAGGCCAAATTTGAGACTTCTCGCCTAGAGTTACCCATAACTCCCACGACTGTACGAACATCCTCAATACTTCTACTTTTCGAGCATGAGATTGAATATATACATTTTGGATCCACGATTTTTGCCTGCCAACCCTAGACCACTCAAACCATTACGTTACATTGTTAAACTTTACTACTACACATTTTACTTTCAAGGGAAAAACAACATAACCACCTCTATATTACATATTTAAACACAAACAACCTCTCTCCCTTCAAGAAACATCACGCTTATGATATACTATCTAAGCACTGAGCCAATCACACTATCAACTCCCTTCATGTTTTTCTCAAATCTCGTCCGCTTAGCACTTGCGAGAGAGACACCAAAGTGACCCCGTCGCCTCGTAAAAGATCTGTTATTACTCACATCTCAACTTCGTCCAGGCACACCCTTGTACTCACACCCCTATGCCAACCTAACATCGTTCTCGAATACAATCTCCTAGCTGTAAGGATAATGATCAAGACCACCAACCTCTACTTCTGTGTAGTTCCCAATGGACTAATATTCGTCGCACGCTAGAATCGTAACCAAAACCCTTACACATTCCAACACATCTACGACTTCATGATTAATCGACTGAGCACATCTCTGAGCTTATGCACCCATAACTCAACTCTTGAATCTCAATAAGGAACATGACTTCCGAAGCTATCTGATATCACTCTGACTACCGACAACGGCCCATGTAATTTCAAAATACATTAGGCTAGAGATTACTATACTCCCATCCACTGTGTTCCTATTTGTATCCCATTCCTGAGTACACAGCTCAAGACGTAGCCTGGCTCATGACGCACATAATCCTCAACACGCCTATAACCACATACACAAAATCTTAGCCAAAAGGGATTACCACCATCCCACAACCCAAGAACAGCAGATGATCTTTGAGGGGTCTCAAACACTCTATTGCACCTAATTACAAGGTCACTAGTAATATAATCCACCTCCCAGAAGTATCACTCCCTAAGAAACTTCCTCTACCACAGCCAACCAATTATCTATGCTTCAACAGCACCAGAACAAAACCACGATCATACAAACATATAACAGGTAACTAATTAAGGCTGACACCAACCCATGTAGTTACCACAACTTACGAGCAAGTTCCATAATGCACGAAGCAATCAACACTCAACTCAAGAGTTTCACCTCGCAGCTATCAACGATAACCGAGTCGCACTTCCACAACCCATACCACAGCCTCATTCCTTCTGTGGAAACACAGTTTATATATAAAAGAGATATAGAACATAACAACATACGTTTTGACACATTATGTTATTGCTAACACATGAAACATAATCATGCTAACACTTAACCATATATAATCATGTTAAACAAACTCTGCGTACCGAGGAGTACCAACAAGAGTGATAAGCTAATTTGGATAACCAACCTAGATTCTTTGCCAGAAAGTGCGTTGGCCAAACGCATTTCTAACTCGGCTTATGAGTTCGTTAATCCAAACACCCGAAGGAAAGACCAATCATTCCTAAGGTCCAACCTCCATGCTCACGTATACATGACATCCTCTTGCTCATTAGGTCATCATTCTCATGTTATCAAAACATTTAAACACATGCAATTAGGCACACGCAACCATCCTCACAAGTTGATGCAACCTCTCTCATAGCTGTTAAGTATTCGAGTCTAAAACTCTGATACCAAGTTGTAACACCCCAAAACCTGGGTCACGCAAACTGCCCATGAACAACCGTTTTGGATACACAATCCACCAAAATCACCCGAGCCCAAATGAGTCAAAGAATGTAACTTGAAGATGAAGTTAAAACATTTGTAGGACGTACATTCAAAGGTTTATTTTATGTAAAAGAATAGCCCAAAAGACTAAGGTCACGGTCCCCAAGATCCAAACGTTAAAACAAATAAATAAAATTTTTCAAAAATTACCTAGATTGCTTGATCGGTCAAAAGACCACTCGATCGGTCCTTGCAAGGACACTGGTTTTCCAAGAAAAACACAAAATATAATGTTTACAAAGACCGCTCGATAGGTCTGTTGAGCAGTTTGGCTCTGAACCCTTTTCAAAACACCACATTTGCAAATCCAACACTTAAACTTTTGAAAACTTTCAAGGCATAACCAAGCCCATAAAAACATGCTAAAATGAGGCTCAAAATCCTCACTCCAACGCAAATCGAGTAACTTACGAGCAAGTTGGCATTGACTACCTTGTAAGGACACTGGTTTTGAGCCTGGCTACTGGCTCTGGACCCTTTTCAAAACACCACATTTGCAAATCCAACACTTTAACTTTTGAAAACTTTAAAGGCATAACCAAGCCCATAAAAACATGTTAAAACGAGGCTCAAAATCTCTCTCGTGGCACAAGAGTTAATATAAAGCATGAGATCAATTGAAAATAATTTATTAAAAAGTTGAACCAACCAAACAAAATCGTTTCATGCACCCAAGAAACTTAAAACAACCAACCCAAGGTTCCTTTCGTCATCAGGCAAACATACATGCATCGGCACCATGGCCATAAAGATTACAATACATATGCTTTCAATATTAAAACATATTACATAATTACATGATTCATTAACAACCGATATTAACAATCGATCAACAAAGCTACTAAAAACAACAAAAGAGAGTTTTATCTTCGCCTCCACCGAGGCTCACCGAGATCAACCCGGATGATCAACTATGTCACCTAAAAAGTTTTTGAATCCCACAATGTGAGCCGAAGATCAATAGAAACAGATTATTAAGAAATAAAATCATGACATGCAATCATGGATTATATAAACAACGCAACTACAAAAGCCTCAAAACAGTCTTTCTTCCTCAAAACCACAAGTTTTTATATAAGCCAACATCATCCAACAGTTTATCAAAAATAAACAACGCGTTATTTTCCAACCAGGTTTCCACAACCCACAATGATTTCTATGTACCGACTCTGTCGCACTGGGGGCACAGATAACAACTATAGACTCTCGCCTATTAGCTTAGGTCTGGGGCATCCAATAACCTGCTACCTATTGACAAGTTCTATACGAAGCTACAACAACAAATGCCTCCCATTGGGGCAACCACTTCATTTACAGGAATTAATTCGAAGGAACCAAACACCAACTTGTGCAACATTTTTAGATTTTTACCGAGAAACAATGGAAGCCCACATACACAAACATTATTACGGCACATCTGTAGAATTATTAAAAGGCACACTTCTCAATATGAAAACATTTGTAAAAACACACCCATGTACAAACGTCCAACGACATCCAGCCACGTCGTCTATAAAATCATGGAGATCGACCAACATTTTCAAAATATTTTCTCCATTTCAACTGAATAGTTTCAAAAACCAAGGCTCAATCCCAATGATTAGCTTCAAACCTCCAAAACTATGTTTTTGCAACATATACACACACCCATTCGATTTTTCAAACTCATCTTTTCAAAAACCACGGACTCCCACGTCCACCAACTTCGTAGAAAACTATAAAAGTGCATAAACATGCTTTTTATCCAACCCAATGAGGTTTAAACACAAAGTTAAATATTTGTAGCATTTTAAAATGATAAAAACGCATATAAATCACATGTAGCACCCTTTTAAAGCAAGATAGTCTAGAATCCTACTACCAAGAATAAAAAAACTCAACGCTTTAAACACCGGTGAGAAATCGAAGTCGCCATAACAAGTTTTCGTTCGGATGAACCCGAAGCTCACGGTGCATATAATAAGGATCAACTATCCCCACACCAAGAACCAAGCCCGAACCAAGCTAAAAGTTAGAGAGAAGGCAGAGAGTTTGGATGTTCTCTCAAGTGAGAAAGAAAGAAGTTCGCAGGAGAAGTTTCGGTGCGAGAACAAAAACCACTGGCTGGTGTATAAGCAACCCATGCAAACAGACTGCTCGAGTGATCTAAGGGCCAATCGAGCGGTCCTACCGAGAAAGGAAAATCGACTTTCTACTGCAATGGCTGATAGGACCGGGATTGGAACCCACACGCATATCTAAGCCAACACACGCATAAAACATATAAAAACATGCTTTCTATAGCATTAAAGTAATATACAATACAACGAGAGGATATATTATAAAATTAAACAGAGTCGGGTCTCACATAACACCTTCTGTCTCCTCTAAGCACCACCCCCGGTCACCACATTCGACCACAACATTCATTCGCAGCCTCCAATACCACATTTTAAACATCTATGTGCCAAACATTTTTTTTTTGTTTTTTTGTAAAAATAACAAAAACTTGTTTGGCATATAAATATTTGGAAAGTTGTGGTAAGAGGTGATGACCAAAGATCTTTGTCGGTGATGATAGTAAAAGATAATGATGGTGGTCCAAGGTTGTGCCAAACGTGTGGTTGGATGTAGTGGTTGAAGGCGGTGGCCGAAGGGGTGTGCTCTAAGACTGTGGTCGCATGTGGTGGCCATAAGTGGTGGTCGGAGGCCATGGAGAAAAAGGTTAGAATGAAAATTTATTTACAAAACAAGTGAAAATATAATTTTTCTTTTTATAGCAGTTTAGTAAATTTTGAAAACTATTTATATATTTTGAAAAACAAAAATAATATCAAACATATTTTTGTTTACAGTTACAGAAAATTTAAAAATAAAAATAGAAATCAATAAACTTAAACATTACCAAACAGTAATAAATTTTCATGAACATAATTTTTTTTATATGGATGATCTACACACAGAGCTAAAAGATGAACGATTTCAGTCATTGAAATGTGATCGAATTAAGCCACTCATCTAAAATTGACAAAAATAAAAGGGACAAAATGGAGAGCAACTTAACCCCAAAAATGTCTCTATATTTTGAAATAAATATATCATACAACATTAGAACCAATATAAAAAATTGTAACTCGTAAAGTTCATTATATCAAATTGAATCAAAATACTTATACTACTCTAAACAGGTATCCCTCCACCTCAACACCCGGCCTCCCACCATCTCAACATTCCATCCATTTACCTCTACCATCTCCAATGACCTCCGGCAACAACTAACGACTACTTTTCGACAAAGACTTTCTGGTGATAACTCCATCTCTGACGACCTCCGACAACAATCAGCGGCAACAACTGACGACTACTTTTCGACAAAGCTCCATCTCTGACGACCTCCGACAACAATCAGCGGCAACAACTGACGACTACTTTTCGACAAAGCTCCATCTGTGACGACCTCCGACAACAATCAGCGGTAACAACTGACGACTACTTTTCCACAAAGACTTTCTGGTGATAACTCCATCTCTAACGACCTCCGACAACAACCAGCGGCAAAAACTGATGGCTACTTTTCGACAAAGACTTTCTAGTAATATAACCCTAACAATCAGCGACAATCCTAACTCCATCTCTAACGAACTCTGGCAACAACCGGCGACTACTTTCAACAAAGACTTTCTGGTGATAACTCTAGCGACCAACACCATTCACTTTTGTCGATGAATTTTGGTGAATTTTCTGTTAGGATTGGTATACTGAAAATCATATTTTAGTATTTATTTTTATTTTAATAAAATTAATTTTTTATTTTATGATAATCTTTATTAGCAATGTACGTGTATCATTTTCTTAATGATATGCATGGATATCCGATATTTTGTATAATATTTAATCTGGTGTGTAGAGTACGGTTTACATATAAAAGATCAGATTTTAAATTCTTGTAGAATTTAAGTTTTATGTTCACAGTCTAGATAAAAATAGACATACCATCGGTACGACTATAGTAAAGAGTTTTAGTGGGCCTATTTTGGTTGCGGGAAACAGATAATAGCGTCGTCTATTATTTTGACTCTTTATGTTAGTACACTTTGTGTGTATTTAACGGGACATTTTGGATAATTATTTTTATACTGACTATATAAATTAATTTACACCTCAAAGTTATTATGAATAGTGCTTATACTCTTAATCCTAAAATAATTATTAATTTGTATATATTTAATATTCATTATTTTGAATCATTAGAGGGTGCAATCTTATATGTGTCTATATTTCTAG
>JAOTRH010099766.1:0-15996 GCA_034768845.1 Heliamphora exappendiculata
TAAACAATAAAGAAAATCAAATCAGAATAAAATCAATCTAATCAATCTAATATTCTAAACAATCTAATATTCCAATAGCCTTTAAGATTCCCTAGTTGAATAAGTACTTACGGGTTGTTTTTTTTTTATTTTGTATTTTTTTATCAATTATTTTTAATTTTTTTAATTGACTAAGTTGAAAAATAAAAATGTAGATTTCTTGATTACAAGATGAAAAAATGTTCGTTAAAGAAGAAAATCAACAACATAAAATTTAACTTATTCATTTATCTTAACTGTTTTTTTTTTGAATTTCTTTTATATTTTGTTTTAAAAAATTTATTTTTTATTGAGATTTTAGGCACAAATTTTCCTAAAGCAGCGAGCGCCAGCTTTTGAGCTGGCAAGCGCTCAAGCACCTACCAAACGCTCTGCGACCGCCAATTTCTAGACCGCTAGTTTTTTTAAAAAATTCCAACTACAAACTCAATATGTTTTGACTCGTTTCGATAGAAAACAGTTTAAAAATATAATAATTTAACTAGTAAATAATATTTTTTATTAAATTTATTAAATAAATAAAAAACAAAAAAAAACATATTATCCCAATCAAAATGAAGTGGTCATTCCATAAAAGAGCCGTGGCCGAATCAATATCCACTAGTAAAAGATCCATCGTCGTTCACTCCTTTTTGGTGACATGTCACCGTCGGCGTGGTCTCACATACAAATATGATTGATTTGTATTAATGGTCCATCACTTTGGGTTTGTTTTCTTAGCCCTTAGCATGTCAAAAAAATTTAATTTTACTTAAAAAGAAAATAATATTTAAAATAGTTTTTTTAGTAATTTTTTTTACTTTTTTACTTTTTATTAAAACATTTAAAATGTTCTTATTTTTAGATTTTAAGTTGTAGTGTTTGAAATATTACAACGTTTTTTTTTATTTTTGTAAGTATGATTGATTTTTTAAGTAAAAATATTATAGTAATTTTGTTTAAAAAAAGTGAGAGTGTTTGGGTTCATATTATTTTTTTTTCTTAGATTAAGAGCTGAAAAAAAAATAGCTTACTTTTATTTAAAACCAAACAAAAAAGTTTAAAAATTAATTTTTTACAAAAAAATTGACTTAAAAGTTATTCCAAACAGGCCCTTAGTCTTACTTAAATTGACATTATGGCCCTAGACTAGATTTTGTAATTTTTATTTATTTTATCTTTTAACCATTTTTTTACTTTTTTAATCAGTTTGATGAGATGAAAGGAAAAAATAAAAAAATCTGTTCGTAAGATAAAAATATTTACTAAAAACAAAAGTAAGTAACATAAAATTTAGTTTGTCGATATATTTTGACTTATTATTTGTATTTTTTAATTTTTTAATGTTTTGATAAAAAAATTACTTTTTTAGCTCATTTCGACGAGAAGATTCGAAATATAATAATTTGATAAATGACGAGAAGCTGACTAAAAATAAAAATAAGCAAAATAAAATAACTAAATAAGCAATTATCCCAAATTGAGTCTATTTTTAAGTAAATTTAAATTAAATAAATAAAAAGTTTTTTTTTATGTAATTTTAAAGTAGTTTAAAATTTAAAGGCTTATTTGACTTAAATAATTAATAAAATAATTACTATGACTTAAAGTGATTTTAAGAATATATATATATATATATATATATATATATATATATACAAAATATATATTTTATATTTTTATATAATTTTATATTCGATTCATGAATCTTGTTTAATAGATCTCGAAGAGTAATTATTTTTTTAAAAAAAGTTCGTGCATAAAATAAGAATTATGATACTTTTAAAATATGTATATGTATTTTTAATAATAAACAAATATAAGCACAAAGATATGCCAAATTAATCAAAAATATTAAAAATATTTTTTTAAGACTTTAAGCCAAAAAAAATAATAAAGGAACTAAAATCTCAAAACAAATTAGACCTATATATCAATCTTTAATCCAATAGCATATGATGTTAATTAGTAATTTAGTGACAATAGGTTTTAGCACAATCACATCGTCGCTTGACTTTGTCCAATTGACAAAAAAAATAAAGAAAAAGAATTAATTATAACTATTTTTTTGTTAATATTCCCTTATCGAAAAAAAAAAAAAAGAGATCCACCATCATAGTTTTTATGCAAAAAACAATTTATCATAAAATAAATCTTGTAAAAAGTTTAAAATTATGTATCACAAAAAGTTAAAAATTAAATTTTTAGTAACTTTCTTGTAAACTAAATATGTAACAAAAATTAATTTTTTTATATTAATTTATTTTTCTATCAAATATTTTTTAAATTAATTTTTTTACAACTGATCAAAAAGCGTTGAATATATATATATATTATTGAAATGAGTAAACTTTTCCATAATTATCTTGCACGCCATTAAGAACCGTTGGCCTGTAAGAGGACTTGCTTCTTGTCATTGAACTAGGCCTTAGCTCTCCTACTCTATGCCTATGTAAAAGAACTGAGCTGTTGGCATTCACGCTTAAATAAATTCAGGATTTATTGATATTGTTCGCGTGCCAATAGGAATGCATTTACTTGTATTTGAGTTGCGCTAGTATTGACTTTTAAATTCGAAAGTAAATTTGTATTTGAGCTGATATTGATTTTTAAACTCGAAAGTAAAATTGTATTTGAGTTCCGTTGGTATTAATTTTTGAACTCAAAAGTGAACGAACTACCAAAATACCCCCCGCCGATACCACCGTTGGTTTCTATTTCTTTTTATGCATCGTGATCTATTTTAATAATTTGAATAATTTTTATTATAAAATTTATTAATAATTTGTGCTATAACTATGCTATGCCTTGTTTGGCATCTTTAAAAACACATTTTTAAAAGGCTCATTAAATTATTTTCCACTTAGTTTCTAATAACAAAGGTCTATATATATATTCTAAATACTCTTTATATTTTATTAAGAAAAAATAACTATAATAACGTCAATAAAAATGTCTAACTCTACTTTTAAAATAAAAAATCGTACCACTATCTCAAATACCATGGCCATATTTAGAATCACTTAAATCTTTTTTTTTTTTACGAAAAAGTCATCATTTAGACTATACATTAGGTTTTCCAAAATAATCAACTAATTTTTTTTATTTTTATTTACAAAAAAAGCATATATACATTATAAATACCTTAACTCTTTTTTAACTAAGATTACTATAATACATTTAATTAAAAATGTCTACCCTAACTTTTTTTATTCCTCTTTCTTTTGAAAAAGTTAAATTTGTTAAAAGTAAAACTTTTTATTAAATATTTTAACAAAAAGCAAAAAAATCTATCCTAAACAATTTACATTTTTTGTTATTTTTTTCCCTAAACAAGAAAAAACCTCTATGAAGACATTTTTTTAAAAATATCCTAAAGAGGGGCTATTTCACCTAGTTTTCTATTTAGCTATTGGTACCACCCAAATACCATTTGATGACGGCAAACTCTATTATTTAAAGTAAGAATTAAAGTCGAAAGTGATTACATGCCCAATAAGTACGTTGACTTATTGATTCATTTTATTTTGTATATTTTTGTTTTAAATTTTTTTAATTTGAATAAAATACTTTTATTTTTTAAAATTCTCTGATTGGGATGAACCGAAAACGTAAACATAATTTCACCGAAAAGATAAAAATGTTCAAAATAGGCAAAAATAAGTAAAATAAAAGAAGCCAATAAGTTTTTTTTTCTTTTTATTTTTGTCTTTAGGAAAATTTTCTCTTCAAATCTTAATCAAAAAATTTCTTTTTTTAATTTCTCTTGTCAAATTCAACTGAAAAAGTTTTACTTTTTCTTCAAACATTGAAAAAATATTTTTAAAAATAAAAAAAAATCTAAATTTACCAACATTTAGCCCAAATCAAGCTCAAATATGAAGTTTCGTTGAACTTATATTTAGAATTGTGTCTCGAGTAAACATTAATTAGAACAACGTCACTATGTCATGTTTTGGTGTCTTGAAATTCAACCTATTTTAATGGGAAAAAAAAAAGTAAACCTATTTTACACTTTAATTCGTTCAAGATTCGCTTGATTCAATCAATACGCAAATAGTGAGGTTTACGGCATTGACCGTTTCACTATATTAAGAATATCATTTATATGTACGTAACGAATATTTCTGACTTCTAATTCATTTTTTAACTTTTGCCCCTTAACGTAAACTTAATACTATGTGCAACTAATGTGTTGTCTATTCTCACTCTCTATTCTCATAAACTTTTTTTCTTTTTTCTTTTTTGTTTTTTTGTTTATTCTCACTTTTTTTTTGTTTTGGCATTAACAAAAGATGTCAGAAACATTAATTGGATATAACAAGAGCATAGACTTAGGCCCTGATTAATCTTGAATTTTTGATTTTTTTTTTTTGTTAAAAACACCAAAATTTAAGGTTACCCATTTAATAAAAAAGTTAAAAAATCAAATCAAAATACAAAATTTTAAAATATTCTAATCAAACTCTCATCACTTTTAAAATACAATAATATCCCAAATTTATAATTTATTTACTATCACTACTAGCAATATATAATTGTTAATATCAAAAATATATAAGGGTAAAATTGTCAATTTCAAACAAAAAGAAAAAAATAGCTTTTTATTTAAACAACTAATTTTAAAAAAATTAGCTTAAAAGTTAAGTTACCAAACAATCTACTTTCAACTTAATTTAATTTTTTTAACTAAAAATGTAAAAAAAACTAACTTTTCAATTAATTGCTAATCAAAACCTTAATTAGCCTTCTAGAATAGGATCACTGAGCAAGTGACTTAGAAAAATGGATTTGAAAGAAAGAATGGATTGTTAGGGCCTCCCTGAATTATTGGGGGCCCAAAACCAATGCTTGAAATGGGCCTTCATAAAATCTTACATATATGCACTTAAAGAAGAAAATATTACAAAAGTTGAATCATTAAAATATTTGTTTTTGTTGCTTTACAATTTAATAGTATTTGATTTACAATCAAAACAACTCCATCCTATTAAGTATGTGGATCTTACTATTTTTAAAAAGAAGTTTGCATCAATTGCAATCAATAATAACAAAATATCACCTAAGCATTACGATATATTCTCGTAGTTTTTGTTGCAAAACTATTAATTAAAATTGAATAATCAAGTTTATATAATGTATCTTTTTTGATGGACAACATTAATAATTCATACTTTTCTTGTGACTTCTCCAATATTTCTTCTACGATTATTTTTAGAGATAATTATACTTGGGTTTTATTTTTTGAATTTTATTTTGAAATAAGTCCTATTTATTTTTTAACTATTTCAAATGATCATATATTTTTAAAAATTATTAATGACATAGACAATTTAAGCTTTTTTTTCGATAAAAGTGCATTGAGTAAGTAAAGAAAGTGATAAATACACATTTTGTGACATGACATTAATGTTTAGTTTTGTATATTAAATTTTATGAGAACTATAATGTTACATCAAACCTCCTATTTTTTTTCTTTCTCTAGATGTCACAATTTCATTGAGCTATTAAGTAGAGCCAAAACAAGTTTAGTTGATACGCACAAATTTCGTGTACAAAATTCAAGAGAGAAAATTGTAGGAATAAATTAATTAAATTTTATTAACTTTAAAAATGGATTACAATTTTTGATAAATTAAGTTTTCAAATAAAGAAATAATTTTTTTGAATCTTTTATTTAAATGTTTGACTTGAGAACTTTACAGCATATTTTTTAATTGACCAATGAAATCTTTTGCAAACTTTGTAAAAAATATGATAAGGATTGAATGAGAAATATGTATGAGGTTTTAAAGTTTTAATTTATAAAGCTCTCTTGTTTGCTTGATTCTTTTTGTTGTATAGGCAAACTTGTCCTAAATTTCCATGAAAATCAGCCCTATTTATAGGAGTGTGTCTAATGAAGAGTTTTGAAGAACCCCTCAACCTTTGATAATTTTCTCCATTCTGTTACCTTACAGAGAAAATTATCTAAGAATATAATTAAATATTTTTTATTTATTTAAAGTGATACTTATGCGCTTTAATCTCATAAGAGAAAATATTTAATTAGTTTTATTTTCTCTCTATAATTCTCATGTGCTAAGTGATTTAATTTAATTAGTTCAAAATTTATATTGTTAAAACCTATCTACATAAATTTTAACGAAAAATTAGTGAGCAGTCCAATTTATAGGGCGCTTACAGTTTTTCATCCAGCATAAAAAATTTTAACGCGCAAGATTCATCTGCATAAAAGTTTTAACGCGCAAGGTCATTTTGAGACAAAAATACTCTAGAATAGATAAATTTATCTGTATGTAGAATAGATAAATTTATCTGTGTGCCTTACACATGCACAGATAAATTTATCTGTGTACTTTGCATAAGTACACATGTTTTGAAAAGCACAGATAAATTTATCTGTGTGCTTTACACATGTTTTGGAAGGCACAGATAAATTTATCTGTGTGCCTTACACATGCACAGATAAATTTATCTGTGTATTTTATACATGTTTTGGAAGGTACAAATAAATTTATCTGTGTGCTTTACACATGTTTTGAAAGGCACAGATAAATTTTACACAGATAAATTTATCTGTATCTGTTTGAAGAATATTTTTGAGAGAAATCGTGTAATTGAATCTCGCGCGTTAAAAAAAATGATAAATTTTATGCGTTAAAATTTATTTTTTTGAACCTTCCGTTAAAAGTCCCAAATTTTAATCGTGGCCGTTTGCAATTGGATCGTTCATGGAATGTTAATTCAGGACACATGCCAAAATTAGATTTGCCAAAAAGTGCAAAAAGGAGAAGAAATTTGAAGGAAATCAAAATTGGGATCCTGCTCAGTGCTTACCTAGCTCGTAAGTACTTATCCATTACTCCAGCTAACCCCACATATCCCCACATCTTTGTTTAATCAGGACTTTATCAAGTTGTTGCTTTAATATCATTAGTCTTACTTCATTTCAAACAACTCAAACAAGTTAATGCTAGCTGATACAATTCTATATACACTGCACATGCTATGCACAAGAAAGATACATTTTTTTAAATAATTGAATTAGTTAACATAATTGTGAAAGTTGTATTTTTAAAATTTGTTAAAAAACAAATTAATTTATAAAAATTACTGGGTATTTTGAATAATTTTCAAATTTGTTGAATATTTTAGAAATACAAAAACCTATATAGCTACATGAGACGGTAACTGCTAGTAGTTTTTAGATTGTATGTTATAGCAGAAATTATAAGTATTTGATAAAAACTATAACTTGTAATTGAAATAGAAAAAAAAATAATTATTAATTGTAACAGAAATTGTGAGTGCTTGAAAAAACTTATAACCAATATATAAAATTAAGAGGCTTTCAGCGAAAGATTCAAAAAAATAAGTTTTAACGCGTAAGGTTAATCATTTTTTTTAACGCGTGAGATCCAATTGTCCAATTTTTTTCGAAAATATCCTCCAAACAGATAAATTTATCCGTGTATGTGTAAAGTACACAGATAAATTTATCTGTGCCTTCCAAAACATGTGTAAAATACACAGATAAATTTATCTGTGCATGTGTAAGGCACACAGATAAATTTATCTGTGCATTTCAAAACATGTGTGCTTATGCAAGGCATACAGATAAATGTGTAAGACACACAGATAAATTTATCTGTGCATTTCAAAACTGTGTGCTTATGCAAGGCACACAGATAAATTTATCTGTGCATGTGTAAGGCACACAGATAAATTTATCTATTTTACACACAGATAAATTTATATGTTCTAGGATATTTTTGTCTTAAAAGAATCTTTCGCGTTAAAACTTTTATGCAGATAGATCTTATGTGTTAAATTTTTTTTATGCTAGATGAAAAATAGTAAGCGTCTTATAAATTGGACTGTTCACTAATTTTTCATAAAATTAATAGTAAAAAATTAAAAACTACTAGTAGTAGCAATCCCAAACACCTCAACACTAAGTGATTCATCTTTCTTTAGTGTTTGGTATTGTTAAAACTACTAAATTATAAATTATAATTTATAACAGAAATTGTGAGTATTTGTTAAAAATTATAATTTTTAACTAAAATAGAAGAAAAAATAATTATAACTTATAGTAAAATTTATAACTATTTTAAAAAATTATAATTTATAACTAAAATTAATAATAAAAAATTAAAAACTAATAACACGTTCACAAACACTCCCTTTAATAGTATATAAATGTACTCATCGACACTGCACGCGAGCTATCATGAGCACCATCTTTGTTACTTTTTTCACATAAATACATAAAAAAATAATACAATGCAAACAATGAATCCCAATCGTACATCCCGGTCAAACTAAATCTGCACTTAAACAAATAGAAACAATCACTAAAATATGAATAAGAAAATGTTTTGAGAGGTCTTGTCTCTTGATTTTTTCCTTTTCATTTTTTTTTAAAGCAACGAACTGTAAAGAAAGCACAAACACAGATGCAGATAGCAACTTGCTCCGTTTGATTGTGTGGAAGCACATGATTATGGTAGCATCAGTTATGTCCGATAACTTGGAGGGTCAGGAAGACATTCGGCGGCACTCGGTTGATAAGGATGGCCCTCCGCCGCCGTAACTTGTGGACTGCCGCCACCGTAAGTGGCGGCACCACCACCACCACCTACGCCTCCAGCTTCATAAATTTCTCCTTCTTGGGCAACTGCTACCACGGCCACTGCTTCTGTTTGCTCCTCCGCACACGGTGGCGGTGGTGGAACCACAACTGGCTTCCTCTTTTTCTTAGACAGGCAGAAGAGACCGAGGGCCAGAAATGCAAGCAAGAAGACACCGCCTAGGGTGGCGCACACTGCGATGACGGTCGTGTGGTTGCCGCCGGAAGGCGGTGGTATCAGAACATTCGGCGATGGCGAAATAGAAGGATGTGGTGACGCCGCCAGAGGAGGGTAGGCGCCGGCATAAAGAGGCGGTGCAGCAGGTGGTGCTGGTGTTGAAGGTGGCCACTTAGATGGTGCGCCGGTTTCCGATGATCCGGGAGCTGGACTAGTGGCAGGAGGTGGTGGTGTTGGTGTTGGAGTGGGTGGTGGGACAGGTGGAGAATTAGGGGACCGTGGCGGCGTAATTGCCGGAGTATTAGGGGACTGTGGTGGCGTAACCGACGGGGGAGTAGGGGACTGTGGTGGCGCCAACGGGGGAGTAGGGGATTGTGGTGGCGTGAACTGCGGTGGGGCAGCCGAGGTTGGTGGTGAGACCGGTACTCCGCTAGGGGTTGGTGGATTACTAGGGGGAGGTGGCTGAACGCATCGACAAGGTGGTGATTGTGGTGGTGGTGGCGGTGGTGTTTGTACCGTGTTAGGTGCAGGTGGAGGTGGTGGAGGCTGTGTTGTGGCAGGGTTACATGGCGGAGGCGGCATCGGCGGGGAGGGTGGTGGTGGAGAATAGTATGGATAAGCCATGCGAATGTTTTTGAGAAAAGGCATCTTGTGGGTATAATCTTTCTGCGCTCAATGTATGTGGATGAAAATGACAATGGGAATGAAGCCTATATAAACCAAATGGCCTAACTTATAATTATTCAAAGTCTTCAAAAATAAAAGTTAGGTTTGCTCATTTTCTAAGTTTAAGCTTAGCTGAGTTGTATTCTTACGAATATTCTCCTTTTTTTCTGTTTAAAAAATAAAAATAAAAATAAAAATAAAAATAAATAAAAAAGAAAATACTTTGGATGATCCAATTTGGACTCTCCTTCAATACTAATGGAGCAGGTGCGCATCATTAGGCTACCATTTTAGAATACAAACATGCATGATCAAATGAATATAAATAAAACCATATTGTTAAATTTTTAATTATTTTATATGATCTAATAGTTTTTAGTGTACAAATTATGTAAACCTGCTTGTAACTCCTATTTGAGAGGTCTCAAGTTGGAGCTTTAATGAGGTTGATCAATGAATTATTTTCATCAACAACACGTTCACAAATCCAAAAAATTTATTTGAAAATAGTTCCAAAATTAATAATACATGAGCTAGATTTAATTAGAAGGATGGGAGCTACTGGTCCATTCACTCGTAAATTTATAATTGTTTTGGGTTTTATTTTTTTAAAATTATATCTTTTTTTTGTTTTACTAACCACTCCATCTTTTGAGATAAATTTTTAATTAAAGTTCGATCCCAGTAATTAACGGGTATATGTGGGACAAAAAGACTTCATATATCTAAAAAAAAATTAATCAAGGCAAAATGTCATACCTCGTCAAAATAAAAAATAAGAATAAAAATAAAAAAGTTAGAGTAATAAGTTGTTTAAAAAAAATAAATTCCTAACCAATCATTACATACAAAGCTGAGGATCAAAGGACAGAAAATATGCGTCTGTCAATTTAAGGAATGTCAAAAGAAAAGCCGCCAATGTCCCACGATGTCACGAAAGTCCGCCAAATTGCACTAAAAGTAAAACATAAGAATAGTATTTCTTATATAAACAACTAACTACAAAAATCATAAAAAATTAATTTTGATCATCTAATTGTATTAAAATTAATAAGTTTAATAAATTTTAGTTTTCGTATATAAACAACTAATTACATAAATCACAAAAAATTAAATTTGGTCACAAAAAATTAATAAATATAATAAATTTTAATACAAATAAATAATTAAAATTTAATTTTTGTATTTAATTTATAATTAATTATCCGTATACGTAATATTTCTGAAAACACAAATTGATATATTCTTATGGTTGATAGCTCTGTTAATTTAGTCGCAAAAGAAATGAGGAAAAGAGCTTGCTTGTGGTTGACGCAATCTAGCAAGAACTTCACATATCTTAGTTAGCCCATGTGCTCTTATACAAAATATTACTCATCAAAGTGTCTTGTAAACTCCTATTATTTAGCTTTAACCGCAAGAATTACAGATTGTACAACCTGGCTAGATGCTGCCCATTTGGTTTAATTCAGATTACAATCATTGATGACAAAAGAATATTTCCATGAACACGTAATTAAATACATAACTGAATATATATATATTTTTTATATAAGGTAATTTCTACACAATTATGACAAAACTCTTATTTGGGGTGTTGGCTTTATTGGGGGTAAAATCTCCTTTAAGAAACTCACTAGTACGTTGGGGGTCTCCCTCCATGTGTTATCGGTGCTTAATAGTTCATTCTGTCGGTACGCCACGTGTGCACTACGAAACTCCTAAGTCCACCTGCAACATGTATAGTCATGGAATTTTGCGTTGCTATGAGTATAAAAAATAAAGTTACGCATTTATCACCATCTGTGGGTTTTGGTGAGATAATTAGCGCTTAAACTAACAATTGATATCAGAACAAGGTCTTAGGTTCGATTCCCCAGTGTAAGGCATGCTGCTTGCGGGTTTTGCAGGCAGGTGCTGCGAGAGATTGTTAGCCAAGATGCGGGCCAGCATTCTGCCATGACGGAGGTCCGCCTTCACCCCTACATGCGAGTTTTGGTTTAATTAAGGCCTAATTTCATATAAAAACTTTATTATCTTTTGACTATTTTTTTAAACGTTTTTAGCTTGTCATGACGAAAAAACCTAAAAAGTAAAAATATTTGATAAAAAATAAAGACAAAATAAGTAAAAGAAAAAAAACTGACTTATTGCCTTATTTTAATTTATTTTTGACTTTTCAGATTTTTTTCTATATCTTGATATTTTTTTTTTGATCTTTTAAATCGTGTCGATGAGAGAGTAATCGAACTAATGAAGATTTTTAATTGAAAAAAGAAGAAAATTCATTAAAAATAAAAGTAGATGACACAAATTAAGCAATTAAATAAGTCATTAATTAAATCGGGCTCAAATGAGGTATTGTTGTTGCAATCGATTTACCCAACCAAATTATTGTACCAAATTAATTCATAAGCGACTTAGCACAATCACAATGACTCTACTTAAATTCAATATTTATGAAAATACCACATCATTTGATAAATTAATTTAATTCAATAATTTTGTCAATGTTACATTATTTTATTATTTTTTAATATCTCATGTTGTTCGAATAAATTTATATACACCTCAACTAACTCTTAGAGACTAATTTCACCTTCATCGTAGCATTTTTTGTTTACTTCTGATTATCATTATATTCATCTTTACTAATTTAATTGGATGCTAATTAGGAAAGGTTAAATTAAGCTGCGTATACGTTTGTTCGTATTTGGGTTCCACGAACTGGGCTCAAATTCAGAATTCAAGCTTGACTGCTAGGGGACAAATTAATTATGGCCCCTTTTGGATAATTTTTAAAATTATTTACCTATTTTTATTTGTTCTGATTTTTTATTTTTAGCCAAAACTTTATTTTTTCAAATTGTTTCGATAAGATGAATCATTTTCTTTTTTAAAATTTAATTAAAAGGTGAAAAAAATTTGCAATATATATAAAATTTGACTTATTAATTTATTTTAGCTTATTTTTATCCTTTTTTTAGCTATTTTATTTATTATATTTGGATAAAAATAAAATTTACAATTTAGAACCTAACCAGTGACAGTAATCTGAAAACAATAAAAATAGTTTTAAAAAATAATAAATAAATATTTAAAATAAAAAATAATCACATTTAATTAAAAAAAAAACATATATTTTTTTGGCAAATCCAGAAAACACTAATGATATGTTTTCAGATTTTCAAAAACGGTTTAGAATAAAAATAAAGTAATTGTAAAATATTGTGTTTTTCTTAATTTTTTTTACTTTTATTGTGAAAGTACGAGATTTTTTTTTTTTTTTTGCAAAATAAGCGACTTCTTTATTCTTTTCCAATGGCTAGCATTTTTTTATTTCTTTATCAAATGCTAGCATATATAGGCCTGATTGGCAAATAAAGTTTTTTTTTTCCTTCTTACTTAAAATGAAAAAAAAAATAATATAACCAGTTGGGCAAAAAGGTAAGGAAAGATAAAAAGTTAAAAGTTAAATTAAAACACCAGTTTTTAAAATATTATATTTAAATTCATACTACTTTTAAAAGATAATTATATTTTTATTTATAACTAATTTAATATTACTACTAACTACGTATAATGATTATTTTCAACTATATGAAAGGATAAAATTGTCAAATTTAAATAAAAATCAAAAAAAGCTAATTTTTTATCCAATCAATCAATTTCAAAAAAAAAAGTTAACTTAATAACTAATTTACTAAATAATTTATTTTAAATCAAATTTAATTTCTTAACTAAAAATAAAAAAAAAAAACTTTTAAATTAGTTAGACAATCAGGTTTATAGTCCTATTGCCATTAATAAAAATGATAATTTTAATCTAATTCAACATGTATAGATCAAATGAGATATTATGAGTCCATCATCATATCTTATACAAATTAAATATGTAAATAATTAATTCGACCTCATTATTTATTCAAACTCATTTAGAATATCTTAATTACTAATCTTGCCTAATGATTAATCTCATTTAAGGGCAATTTTTTTGGGAGAATCAGAGTGCAATTTCACCATTACAATACCGTTAAAAATTCAAACCTTATACCTCCGGCTCCTATTTAGAAGTTTATTTTATTTTATTTTGTGAAAGTTGAAAATTGATATAATTTTTTTATGACTACAAAATTTTCGAATTATCATACTTCCATTCGGTAATATTTATATTTATTATTTATTATTTTTGTTTTTATATTTTTTGTAAACTGTAAATAAAAACATGTATGATAATTAGTTTTGTTTTCAAAAAAATTTAAAAAGTTTTTAAGTTTACCAAATTATTATGAACAAAAAATATATATATTTTCACTTATTTTGTAATTAATTCTTTTTATTTTTATTTTCTCATTTCTTCATTGCTTTCAATTATCATTGCTTTTTGCTACTATCACTGGTAAATATATTTGGTTCCGGGCTATCACCTCCCCCAACAATTTCTTCCACCAATCGCCACCACCTCCCCCAAACAATCTTTTCCACCGACTGCCACCTCTTTCACCCATCGACTGCCATCTCATCTCACAATTGGCAGTTGCTATTATCGCCACCACCTTCAGGCACTACTTTTATCTATCGGCCACTACATTTATGTATCCCTACAACCCACGACTGTCACCTCTACTTACCAACTCTCCCTACAAACGACCTCTCTCTTATTAACCGACACCATTACTAGTTACAACCTTCCTTAGAAGTCGTCGCCACCTTCGCTCACCGATTGTCATCTCCACCCATCGTTGCCACCACCATCGTGGGTCACCACATGCGCTCATCATTTCTAGCACATTTTCACCTACTTTTCGTACACTACAATAAGCTATTAATGTTCATTTTTACAAACTTTTCTATCTCTAAAATGTCCAACCTAACTACTATCGATTGTTTTCGCTAGATCTCCTTAGCCGCTATTTCCTATCATCACATCTGGTTATCATGCAAAGTCATAAACAGTTCCACCTATAATGGTGCTCTTGTCCAACTAGTTTAATTTTCATTTCGTTGGTGGCTCCATCTAACTACTTTTTATTTGTTTTAAAATAAATCTTACAAAAATATGTATTTATTAAACTTGTTTTTTATTTTTATTTTTTGAAAAATAAAAAGTATATTTTCTCTTCGTCGTAAGTGAAAAATAAAAATCTATAAGCATTACCAAACGAAAGTAATGAATATTAAATTGTGGTTGATTTTTATTTTTTTAAAACTTTGACCATATATTTTGTATGACCCAAACAAAAAATAAAAATCACCCACAAGATCCATCACCTAAAAATAAAAATAACTACAATGGGAAGTCGACGAGCAAATATATGTTATGATCACGTGCTACTCACGCGGGTTGGCGCCAACTTTATTTTTAATGATGTCAATAATTAACTAATTAAAAAAAATTAGCACAATATATCAATAATTTAATCACGAACCTTTATATAAAAAATTGGGCACAAACTTATATAAAATGTGAACTTGCAGGCAGGGGATGCCCTAGGCGGCAATAGGATCTTGAAAATTTGATTATAGGTGTTCTATTATCTGTCACATTTATTAACGTAAGACACAAGTTGCCTTTTACATAAATTTATAATTTATTAGATGGGAAGAAAAAGTGTACGTTTGGTTTAACTTTTTGATATGATTTTTATTTTTTATTTTTAGTAAATTTTTTTAATATTAATTTAAATAAATATATTTTTAAAATTTTTCTCATCATAATAATCTAAAAAATAAAAAATTTTGACAAAAAAATAAATAAAGACAAAAACAGACATAAAAATCCAAAAATGAAAAGCTTATTAAGTGATTTTTATTGTCTTATTTGAACATTTTTCAACTTTAACCAAAACGATAATACTTTTTTAGAAAATTGAAAATGTAAAAAATGTTAAAATTTTTGATCTATACCTTGTTTGTTAGTTTCTTGATAGTTGTCTTTAGAAGTTTGATATCATGTGTTACAGAACATTAAGAAATTACAATACAGAGACTGTTCGATCAATTTGCATAGATACTGCGAGGTAATGAAAGACTGATATATTGACACATCGCTAGATATATAAGGATCGACCAGTGTTTAGGCTAGATTGATTTGTTTCGCAATCTTTTTATTAAATTCACTTAGGGTGGCGGCCGCTATTAGTGTGCGTAAAAAAATAGGTGAGAGATTAAGGTATTTGAAGTGAAGTGTTACAAAGCTCATCGTGCACTATTTCATCCATACTAGGTAGATGAGAATAAGATACCACATCTCGGGTTCGGCCTAATCCAATTGTCATTTTTAACTTTTTTATCTACATGTTTATGAACATTCAAAATTAATTTGATATTTTTTTTTGAGTAATTTAGGTTGCAAATAAAACTTTAACTCTATCAACTCAACAAAATTGAAAATTTTAAAATTGTTTTATGCTCGTATTCAGAGTTAATTTGGTATTTTTAAAAAAAAATCAGTTACATAAATAAATTTGGCTCTACAAGTTTAACATTTTTATTTCTT
>JAOTRH010099777.1:0-15995 GCA_034768845.1 Heliamphora exappendiculata
TTTGTGTTGACACAAAACTAGTTTGTGTCGACACTAACTTTTTGGTACCTGAAGATCAACTTGAAAAACAGTTAGGGGGTCAAACCATTTGATCAATGGGTGTTAACACACTTGATAAGCATCAAGTATACTTTACCTTAAAAGTGTTTGATTTAATTTTCAATTAAGATCAACACAAAATATTTTACTCAATGAATACTTAAATATTTGAACCTTTTGAGATAGAAGTCATTTTTTTTTGCTAAGGTGTCAACTTTGATTGTTCAAAATGTGTTAACACTTTCATTTTGAAAATGTAAAAATATTATCCACTTAAAATTATTTATTTTTAGAAAATAAATTATGAAAATCATCAAAATCAAATTAAAAATTCCTTGAGCTAACAGATCTATATATACATGTTCAATGTATATTTGTGAAAATATTTTTCGTAGTTGTTGAATTACGGGTTCGTTTTGAAATGTTTCTCTAGTTGTAACAAGATAGCGGGTATTTAGTACGAGTTGCCCTCGGTGAAAGTCCAAAAACGTGCGCAGAGTAGGTATCTTTTGTTCCTTCGGGCTAGTTTCCGTAAAGAAGGTGGTTGGGTGCTTTGTCTCTCGGGTTTTGGGCCCGCAAATTAGGCTTTTATGTTATGGTGGCTTTGTGTATAACTTGTATTTACCTAACCGATCCTGCGATGTGTAGGAATTGGGTAAAGGAGCAGGAGTCTATAGTTGTTACCTCTGTCCATTTGTGATGAAGTCTGTACATAGGAATCATTTATCTTTCTCCTTGGCTGTGTGAGCCGAGTGGAGCATACTGTTTTATTATTTTATTTTCCTCGGCTGTGTGTGTTCCGGGTGAAAAATATCTTTTCTCTTTTCTCGGTGTGTGATCCGAGTGGAAACTAACGTTTTAAAGACTTGGCTTGTGGGACCGTAACTGTAGTCTGTTGGTTACACTTTTAAATCAAATAAACCTTCGATAGTACGTTTTTACAAAGGTTTTGGCCTTGTTCTGCTTTTTAGTTTTATCCCCTTTTGTGTTAGGACGGTTTTGGTGGTTGTAGTGGTTTTTCGCGTGACCCGAAATTTGGGGCTTGACAAATATTCTTGTTCTGAATGAAAATAAATAGGGTTCTGTCAACACCACCTCTAGAAAAATCTTTCTCTAACAAGAATGACGTCAACCTATCATACCAAGATCGAGGGGCCTGTTTCAACCCATAGAGAGCTTTTCTCAGTTTCAGAACATGGTTAGGCAAGGATGGGTTGACGAACCCTTTAGGTTGTTCAACATATGCCTCTTCTTTAATATCACCATTCAAAAATGCACTTTTAACTCCCATTTGGAACAATTTAGTGTGGGGCTTACATATAGTGGCAAAAAAAAGTCTAATCGATTCAAGACGAGCCATTTGGGCAAATGTCTCATCAAAATCAATTCCTTTAACCTGAGTATAACCCTGAGCAACCAGCCTAGTCTTATTTCTAATAACTTCACCAAATTTATTTGTTTTATTTTTAAATATCCATTTTGTTCCAATGACATTTTTGTCAGAGGGCCGAGGGACTTGTTCTCACACATTATTTCTTGCAAATTGTTATAGTTTCTCATGCATAGCATTAGTCCAACATTCATCAAGAAGGGCATTATTGACATTTTTCGGCTCAATTATAGACACATAACACAGAAATGTTACCTCATCCTGCATTTAACGTTAAGTTCGCATCCTATCTGTGACGTTTCCAAGGACTTGACTTATGGGATAGTTGAGTTTCATCGTTGCTGAGGGTTCAAGTCTTTCTTATGAGAACCTCTCGGTTCAAATTCTTGTGGCTGAGAACCCTGTTTCACATTAGTGGGATTCTTCTTAGTAGTTTCTTCACTTCCTTCTAGGTGAGGGTGGCTTTTAGCTTTTTCGGCTTCTAGATCTTCATTGAGTTTGCCTGAAATAGGTAAATCAGTGTCAGCAGGTGTAAAAGTAGATTTATCATCAATGACAAGCTTTATAGATTCTATAACAGTAGATGTTCTATTATTAAAAACTTGATAAGCTCTTCTATTTGTGAGGTACCCTAAAAAGATTTCCTCTTCATTATGGAAGTCAAATTTGCCCAGCTATTCCCTATTCCGAAAAATGTAGCATTTACTACCAAAAGTACGAAAGTACTTGACAGTCAGTTTTGTACCTTTTCAAAGCTCATAGGGAGTGTGAAGAGTTCCTGATCTCAGGTAGACACGGTTAATTGTATAACATGCAGTATTCATAACTTCTGCCCAAAATTATTGTGGTAGATTCTTGTCATGCAGCATAACACGAGTCATTTCTTGAATAACTCGATTTTTTCTTTCAACCACCCTATTTTGCTGAGGAATTTTCGGAGTAGAGAACTCATAATGAATACCCAAATCTTCACAAAAGAAAGTAAAGTCGGAGTTTTCAAACTCCTTACCATGATCAGACCAAATGCGGATAACAGAGTTGTAGGACTTGGGATTTTTACTTTGAAGCTTGAGAACAAGAGTTTTGAAAACAAAAAAGGTTTCAGACTTCTCTCTAAGAAAATTAACCCAAGTAAAACGAGAGAAATCATCCACGGCCAAAAAAATATTTTTTTTTTTCTAAGCTTTTTGTCCTCGTTGGCCCCATCAAGTCCATGTGAATCAGCTCTAGAGGAGCTTTGGTGCCTAAGATATCAGTCTTCTTATGAGGAACTCTGATATGTTTACCTATCTGACAAGCACCGCAGACACGATTCAGTGGACTACCCAACTTTGGAATTCCTCTAAGCAACTCTTTATTGGCAATTTTAGATAACTCATTGTAATTAATGTGCTCAAGTCTCCGATGCCACAATTTTGCATCATTGATTTTGACATAATTACACGTTGCAGCATTTAAGGGAATAATACCATAACAATTATCACATGTTCTAACACCATACATGACTGTTTTACCTTTCTTATATAAAATAATGCAGTTATATTTTAAAAACTGCACCTCATGATGAGTGTCACACATCTAACTATTGCTCAATAGATTTGTCTTTAAACCGTCAACCAAAAAGATATTTTCCAATTTGAGAAGTCCAGGGGAAGAAATAGTACCTTTTCCTATGATTTTAGTAGAATTCTCATCCCCAAAAGTCACCATCCCACCATTATATGACTCTAAAGTAGCAAACAAAGACTTGCTCCCTAGCATATGTTGAGAGCATCCACTGTCAAGATACCACATGTGTGAACTTTGCACTCTCATAGCGGTCTGAACCACATAAGGTTTTAGATCTTTAGACTGAATTCAGACTTTCTTAGTTTTCACAGGAACAGACTCTATCGAATGTATTCTAGGAGCCTTAGGCAGAGACGGTCTGTCAAACTTCACAGGATAGCTTAAACGAGACATGCTATGCAATTAAAAATAATATGGTCTAATATGGCCTCTCACTCCACAGTAATGACAAATAGGGCACAAAATTCATATCAGTTATGGACATGCGATGTAAAAGTTTACAATAAGGACGAATGTGACCTAATATGCCGCAATGATGACATATAGGAAGAGAGTTAGATTTTCTTACCTCTCTATTTTGTGCAGTGGCCTTCTTATTGCGGTGTTCCCACTTGACTTTACCTTGGAGAATTCATCATGTTCATTGCTTTTGACACTCACCCCTTCAGTTTGCTTGGCTTTTACAAACCTTAGAACTGTTTTGAGTTTTTTAGTTGACTGCTTATTTGTGGAAGTCCCAACAAATCCCAGTCTAGCTCTATCACTTGTTGCCTTCTGATCTCCGAGTAATCCATCTAATGCAATTGAACATGCATTCCAATGCTTAAGAGTAACATTAGCATTGCTCAATTTGTTTTCAAGATATGTTATTTTATTCTCTAACTCAAACATTCTAAAAGATTTATCATCATTTAACAACATGAATCTTTTCTTATCTTGCTTACAGTTTTCCAAAGTAATGCACAAAACATTCAATTCATTTTTCATGTCTTCATCTTTTGCTTGAGCCATCAGTAGCACTTGCGTAAGTTTCTCTTTCTCACTTTCACAAGTTTTAAGTTGGAAAATAAGTTTTGCACATTTCTTAATCAACGCATAACTCTCCATGTAGAGCTTATCATAAGCTACCTGAAGAGTGCCACTGTCTTCCCTTTCTACGATTATTATGTTTGATTCTTCTTTCTCACCTTCACTCACATTCTCATCTATATCAATTCCACTAGACTCCTCGTGAACAGAAGCAACAAAGGCAATAATATGATTGTCATCATACTGGTCATCATTTTCATCACTCAACTCAGGTTTACTTTCATCATTTCAAGTTACAGTAAATACTTTTTACTTTTTTTTTATCTTGTTTGGACATTCCTGGGCAATGTGCCCAAAATCCTTTGCACTCATAACACTGGAGGCCAATGTTTTGAGATTTTTTCCCATTTTTTGTCAAAGAATTTTGGACCATTCTTAATTTTGTTGTTCCCAAAGAACTTCTGAGATTTGTTGTCCTGATGAGGCTTTTTGTTTTTCTAAAATTTTTTAAACTTTTTGATGAGCATAGCTATCATCTCAAGATTGAAATCATCGTTAGAATCACTAGTAAACCCTTGAGCTGAGGAGAAAGCAAGATTTTTTGAAGTTATACGATTTTGAAAATTTAGCTCGTAAGTCTATAAGTTTCCAGCCAAACTTTTAACTGTAATAGAGTCAATGTCTTTACTTTCCTCTATTGTAGTGACTTTTGGTTAGAAGTATTCGAAAAGATATCTCAAAATTTTTTGAATAATTTTATAGTTAACAGATCTTTTCACCAAGATTAAACGAAGCGTTAATAATGTCACTTAACTTAGTGTAAAAATCGTCAAACTTCTCGTCTTCTTTCATACGAAGGGTTTCAAAACTAGTAGTAAGACGTTGAAGTTTTGAGATTTTTACGGTTCGAGTTCCTTCATGAGTGACCTAAAGAATGTCCCACGCTTCTTTAACCAAGTCACACGTGCTTAGTCTATGAAATTTCTCCTATGTGACCCCGCTAAAGATAGCGTTCATAGCCTTACTATTCCACTCGACATTCTTAATGTCAGTCCTATCCCATTTAGCCGAAGGGTTAGGAACAATTTTCTCATCAACAATCATGGTTGGGTAAGCATACCCCTTAGTAACAGCTAACTAAACCTTCTCATCAATGGACTTAAGAAAAGTCATTATCCTAACTTTTCAGAAAGGGTAATTAGAACCGTTAAGAATAAGAGGTCTACCGGTGGAAGCACCTTCTTTCAAATAATCCATATGTGCAAATCAAACAAACCTAGGATCAACAAAAATCCAGCTCTGATACCAATTGAAAAAATAATTTTTGATATATGAAACAAAATCTTTGTGTGTTTGATATGCACCTATGAAATAACAGAAGACAACCAACAATAAACACAAACACCACATAAAGAGACAAGTGATTTTTTACGTGAAAAACCCCAACAAGGGTAAAAACTATGGGACTTAACCAAGTCCGAGAAAGCAAGCACTAACATATAGTATTGGTTACAAGAAAAGCCTTACAAAACCCAGTTGAATCCTCAACCTATTGCAACTCGTCTTCTTGTCGAATTCTCGTGCACCAACTCCGTACTTATTTGCCGTCAGAATCCTCATACGGACTTTGTCACTTGAGAATCCTCTCAAGTACTAGATGTGTTGATAATTTTGATGACATGAACTATGTTCTTTGAATGCCCTGGACTGGATAAATTCGTCAAGTTTTCCAAACAAGGAGAAAATAACTCCAAACTCTCAAGCCACACCCCTAAACGAAAACAATATCTCACGGGCTTAAGAAAAAATCAGTTGCCTAAAACAAACTATATATAAAAGCTACTAACCTTAGTAAAGAAATAAAGATAGCCCGAGATAGACCGCTCGTGCGGTCTTTAGACCAATCGAGCTGTCATGCCAGATATACACCCCAAATCAGTTGATGTCCACAGAATCTTGTAAAATCAAAGATGCTTCCTTCTGCACAAATCAACAAACAAATTTTTCAAAACAGAAGAACATCAAATCTTAGAAGAGGTTATCATGAAATCATAAAGAGATGTTGGTGTCGCAGATTTGCCAAACTAGATAGATCATGATATGAGAAAAAATCCTAACATATACTAACAAGGAAGAGTATTCATTTAGTATTTCTTAAAAATTTAAACCGTGGATATTATTTTTTTATTCAAAATGCCCTTTCTTTCAATAAGTAATTTTAATTCATCACTAAAGATGTACTTTGAAAATCACATCACTCCATTATTCTTATTTTTCGCAATTTGAAAATTTATAACTGTTTCAATTTATTTCTCTTTAAATTTGTTTAAATCTAATTTTTTTATTCTAACAAATAGAAAATTGCACATGCATAGCTTTTGTCATGAACCGTAGACTCATTAATACATATATACCATCATTCCAAACCTCCAAGTTCTAACTCTAACCACCAACCTACCTCCCACCTAGTTATTGTGAAATTCGTTGTCGCCAACTCCATCCTCCTTCACCAACTCTCCTCCTCAACTCTTATCCTTTTTCTGTCATAATTTCTCTCTATTGTCAAACTGATTGCCATCTCTATCGCAAATCTTAACTTTAATAACGACATCTCTTCTCTATGCCACCTCTTCATCTCTTTCCCTATACAATTTATTCTTTCTTTCCTCTCTCTTCCTCGCCACTTTTAACCAATTATTTGAATTATCATAACCGAATGCATAACTTTCTTTCAAAATACCATATTCAAACACTCGAATACTATCTCACTGTTGGTGTTAGAGTTTAGGGAATGCGAGGTGGTGGGGACTATAGAAAAGGGAGAGGAAAAAGGCTATAAGGGACGGCATCGCATATAGAACAAAAAAAATTGTTATGAAAAAAAAATTAGAGAAAGTGACTTATAAAAATTGAGGTGACAGTAGTAGTTAATAGTGAAAAGATGGTAGTGGAGGAATTTTAAAATTTTAAAGATTAAGATTTATTTTGAATTTGATTAAAAAAATTATAATAAAAAAATTTAATTTTGTATTTATTTGAGAATGATGCGTGTATTTAGAATCACCCAAAAACTAAACTCAAAGCTTTAAGAAAAAAAAAAATCATACTTCAACCCCAACAAGAATTACAAAATATAGTCACCCTCCTTTTTCAGCTGGTCTCGTTAGAGAGAGGGAGAGAGAGAGAGAGAGAGCGAGCGAGCTTGCAATACGAGATAATGATGGGTGTGTGGTTGATCTACGCGATAATGATGCTTGCAATACCTTGGGCCTCAAGAGCAGAGCAACTGAGCTCCAAAGAGTGTGAGAACTTAGGGTTCACGGGTCTTGCTCTCTGCTCCGACTGCAACACATTCGCCGAGTATGTCAAAAATCAAGGTATTTCCCCTTCTTTGTCCGCCCAAGATTAGTTGTTATTTTGGATAAATTGTAGTGAGCGTAAAGGATTCTGAGTGGTGTTTGTTGATGTTATCGGAATGGGGTGCGGTTGATTTGATAGGAATAAAGGATAATTTGGATTTTGAAGCGTGTTAGATAGAAAGTACTGTGATTTTGAAGTATTACTGTTTACGGAGGAATTTCAGGCCCTGTTTGGTTCTCGCGAATGTGTTTAAAAGGACAAAAACTAAAAAGAAAGAGGAGATTTGAACATCGAATGTTAAAGCTTTGATGTTTTTGATTCGTAGTTATGCTTGGCTCATTTGCCGGACTCTGGTTGCGAATCAAAAGCTGAGAGAGAGTATGAATACTAAGCTGTGGGCTTATTGCTAATTTGACAACATAGTCTACTTTCTAATAGCTTTTACATAGATTTTTATATGCATTTAGAAAGTACTTGAACATGGTTCCTTGCTTAACAAGGGTGTTTCATCGCTTGAAAAATTTTGTTGGCTAGATTAGACAGCTATTATGTGTAAAGTTATCTGAATTTTAACTTGGGCTTCGTTTTTTGGTAGTTTTGGACGAACCCCTCTCTTATACTCTTGTGTATGTGTGTTTAGTCTGTTGTGCAGAAAGGGTTGTCACCTGCATATGAAGACCATTGTTGATATTATGCTTATATTTGGGTTCATTGTAAGCACTAAGACGAACTTAAAGACAGCCTAAGTACTCGGCTAAAATGTGAATGTAATGTTTTTCCTACCAAGAATCCTGACAGCTTGATATTGTAACTGAAAGCATCACGTCATGGTTTTAATCTTCTTTGCACGTTCCTTGATTTGTTAACCTGAAAAAGTACCTGATTTCATTTTAGATTTCGTTGTGCTGTTTGTGGGTTTGTCTATCTGGTTACATCTTAAGAAATTGAAGCATCATTTGAAGTCCGAATTTGATATCAACCAACCTTCTTCCTTGAAAGAGCTACAATTGATAAATTCTTTTTTCTTTTCCTTTAGGAGTTTGTTACAGAAGGGGGTAGTGCTCATGTTATGCTTATGTTTGTTGGAGGTGAAGAAAATTCTTCCTAGATCTAATCATCCAAACGGGGTGTGGAGGCCATCTGGACAAGGTGTGGAGGCCGTCCAGATGGAGCAAGGCAGTGAACGAAGTTTGGCTTTTGGACAAAACCATCTAGACTGGGGCATGGGTTATCCGCACAGAATTGAGCAAAGGAGCTTTTGGACAGAAGTGCTTGAATAGGGCTTTAGGCCGTCTAGACGGTATTACCCGAGGGGTTTCTAGAGAAGAGCTTCTAGATGGTGGTCAATTCCATCCAGACACGTTGTGGCGCAAGCGTTTTAAACCTAATTTGCTGTCTTTTGGCAATCTATTTAAAGGGTCTTATGTTAAACCCTAGCCGTTGTGTTATTCATCATTGAAATTGTATTCTCTCTTAAGAACTAGTGAAAAGTGTGAGTCCCATGAATATAGGCACGATTTTTCGAACCACCTAAAGCCTTTGTGTCGTGTTTCTTGTTTGTGTGTGTTTTGTTAGTCTTCTTGATTATTGTTCGTGTGGCCTTTGTACTGTGTTGGATTGAACAACGGCTTTAGTCCGCAACAATGTTGCGTGTCAACTTCAACACCACATAGTTGGTGTTGGCTTGTATTGACTGTTGGCTAGTTGAAGATTGATGCTCATGGTCCATTTGTCAAACTTTATTATTTTCTACATACAGTCTCGGTAGAGCTTTCTTCCTCTCGTGAATCTCTTTTCAAGCTACAAGGTATCTTATCATGGCATACAGAACGGAAAAGTACTTACATGTGGTGCTTGATGGATAGTTTGATTAACATTGTTGGGTTATTTTCGTTATCTAAATTCGATTAGTAACAAATATGGAGAGATTGCAAATAATGTAACCTATCGAATCAAAGTTGGTTGACTCAAGTAAAAGGGTGCTTTCGATGCTCTATGTGATTAACGAGTACCTACAAGATTAAAATAAAAATTTCATAGAACAACTATTATATCAACGATTCCATAACAGAAAAATGTTGGGATGTTAAGAATGATCACATAAATAAAATGAGTGTTATTGAAATTAAAATATTAAGGTAAATGTGTGGTAATATTAAAAAAGATAAAATCGTGAATGAAAAGATTCGTGGAATGGTAGGAATTGCCAATTGAGGATAAATTAAGAGAAAATAGATTAAGACAATTTAGACATATATAACGTAAACTAGTTAATACAGTAATAAAGAAAAGTGACAAGATCTTGGGTAATGAAAATACTAAGTGAACGGGTAGACTTAAATTGGCATGAGATGCCGTATTAATAAAATATACGAACTTATTAAAACTAATTGAAGATATAACCCTTAACAGAATAGAATGACGTAAAATAATTCATGTAATCGATTCCAATTGATTGGGACAAATGCTGAGTTTGGTTTGATTTGGGTTATTATTTTAACAGTTTAAGATTTTGGGAATATTGGTGCTCTGACACGTTATAATAACTTAAGTTGGGGGAGATTTTGAGTTGAAGTCTATTCGTTTATGAAAAAATAGAGTCGGTAAAGATTTTTCCTAGAGAGGGGGTGAATAGGCAAAATCCTAATATTCTTGAATAAATTTTATTAGAAATTAAAGCAAATAACTACACAAAGAAATTAATAAGGCACACAAGGATTCAAGTGGAAACCTCAAGGAGCTAACTCTCCAAGGACAATAACGGAGGCCTCGACAACCCAAACAGTCCATTATTGAATCAAACGTTACAAGGAATTTCAAACAAAAAGATTTACAACCCTATAACGGTTTACTTAGCTTTGATACTCTTTTACAAGCACTCTTTGTATTTAATCTCCATGCCCTGATGTCTCTTACCTCGACATTCTTCTTTGATCAACCGTGGTCCGCAAGAAACACTTTCTCGATCACCGTCTCGAGCGGCTCCGCAAGTAATGGCCAAATGGTCTAAGGGACAAATGCACAATGAATAATGACACGAGTGTTTGTGTTTGTGTGAGTTTTTTCAAAAGACCTTGAGGCCTCGTTTGAATGCCGCTCTAGAGGATGTATTGGAATAACAATCCTATGGGCCCTGAACAAAACATGTTTAGTTTCAAAATTTGAGATCAAACTACTAGTCTTGAAGGACTATGAATCTCACAAGAATGGTGGATTAGGAAACCCAACTTTGGTGTGGAATTGCTAATCCAGTCCGACTAGATTAGTAAGCATGACCATATTATCCTCATTATTTTACTTAATACCAAAATTGCCCTCACTTTTTCTCTCATTTCATCTCCAATCTCTCTTGGAGTAGTGCACAACAATTTTGATGTTGTTTTGATTTTGGTGATCTAGTTTTTAATGAACTCTATTCATATATACATATGCATATAAACGATGGATTGATGTTCTGGTTATTGGTGCACCCAGCAACACACACACACATGGAGGAAGAAAGAAGCGGCAGTGGGCTATGGACCTTCTTCTTCTTCTTCAGTGAACCTAGGTCCATGCCTGCTGGCCAGGAAAAATTAACAAAGAAAGAAAATGAAAACAAAGGAGAGAGAGGGTGATGGCCGCCTCTTCTTCAATGAAAAATCAGGTCTTTGTCTACTAAAAAACAAGTTTGTGGTTGCTTCTTCAATGGAAAACCCAGGTCCAAGCCAGTAGTGAAGATGAAAATCCTAATCCATGGCTGTTGCTTCTTCAATGAGTTATTTTATTATTTTTTAAATATAGGAATTAAATTGGAAAGTGATAAATTTAATTCAATTTTACATGTGCAAATCAACAAATAATAGCTCATTACATAATAAAAAAAAAACTAATCTATCTCATTGCTAATCCGACTTCATTCATAATTTTCTACCCATCGTATCTCATTATTAATTACACCTAACTTACACTTATTACCAAATGAGGCCCGAGATTATTCATATATACAAAGTGAATGATTTAAATTTTCTCTCAAGAGGGAAGTTTTGTATTTTTGTTCAGGTTGCTTACCCCTAGTAAAAGAACAACTTAAGCTTTTTATATTCCAAGAATATGTTTCAAAACCCAAAAAATATTTGCGAAATTAGTGCTGCGCTCAAGCGCTTATCTGGTGCTGCTTTTTAGAGTTCGAGTGCTCAAGCACCTATTGGGTGTTCCTTACTAGTATTGTTTCGGAAAGCTTCATTCCACCTCAAGTGCTTGATAATCACTCAAACTCCAATCAAGTCCTTTGCGCTCGAGCACTTATCAAGTCCTTTGCACTCGATCGCCCATCAAGCCTCTGCATTGTTTTGCACAAAACTCATTGTTCTTAGACTAGCAAACGTGTCCTAAGGTCCTCTATATGTATACACCATATACGATATACTTGAGGTGCAACAGAGTATTATCATCACTTTTAGCTTGGCACACACTTCAGAAAAAAAATTGCGACACCTGTTTCCATACCGCAACCACGCTAAATGACTCTTAAGTTTTGTCATACAGAAATAACCAATCCTATAACAGTTAATCTTCCTGTTTGCATTATGTTTCTTACTAACCATGTTTGTTGTGAGATTAATGTCTTGATTGGACTAAAAAAACATGTGGCGTCCACTATTGCAGATTTTGTCTCTTCAGATTAGTGTCCTCATGTCTTTTTGCGCCAAATTGGACTTGTAATCTCCTATCGGAATTTGAGCGATTAACAATTGCACCATCTCCCTCTTTCCTATTATTATTAGTCTCCCCTCCATATTATCTTCCCTCCCTATCCAACGGCTAAAAATAATTATTAACTCTTATCCCACTTTTTTCCCATTGTCACCATACACGATATGAATAATACAACGACATATGCAATCCTATCTATTATTTCATGGTATTAAAAAAAAAAACATGTGAAGCCCGTGGTATTTATTACTTATCCCTCCTATTCTCCCTAATCCGACCCATGCAACGAACATGGCTTTTATGTATGAATGTTTGAAGCCCGTGGTATTTATTACTCATTCCTCCTATTCTCCCTAATCCGACCCATACAATGAGCATGGCCTTTATGTATGAATGTTTGCACCCCCACGTGTAAGACAAGTTTACATGTGGAGAAGGTTGTTGGGAAGTTTGATAATATGCATTGTTGAGTTTATTTCTTACATGTTAAGCTTTTAGGATGATTGGACATCCAACAGAGACACTATTTTAAATAAAAAGACAAGGGACTGTGGTGGGAAAAAAGAAAGGGTGGTTTTCCAATTACATGAGCAAGTTGGATAACTGATTTGCTGACAATATGGGTGGCCAGCTTTTCAGTTAAAGTTCAGCAAAATGTTCGTATCATGGCAAGTTAGTTGTTGCATGAATTAAAAAACTACAAGAACAACCATTTGATTTCCGTTCACAGCCAAATTGTCACCATGCAAAAAGATAATCCAGATAGTTTCCAACAAATTCCATGCTTCTAGTATCGTTAGGAACCGTGGCTAAAAGTACATATAAACTTGACTATTTCTTTTACTATCTGGAAGGGGGTGCATTTCCAATTACCATAAACTTTGTTGGGAATTATTGATTTTGCATGGACTAACTAAAAAATTAAAAATGATATTATATCATAGTGATGAGCTTCTTGGTCCTGTACCATTTCCACTATATGGTGATACTATGTCAGAGTCTAGTTTGAGGAATTTATAGAACACCACTTATTTACAAGATATAGTTGGTGCCTAACCTTTTGTTGCATTTATTATACTCGAGTTAACTTCTAATCAAAATAGATGCTTTATATACACAACACACGCACATATATATGACTTGTATTTTTCGTGGTTATTTTACGTGAAATATAATCTATTTGATTGGTTGCAGAATTGGTATCTGATTGTTTGAAATGCTGCACAGAGGATTCTGATGATTCTATGAGCAAGGTATGGGTACTCGTGGATTTGGATGTATGTTTGTATCTTGAAGTCGACAATTTTGCGTTAGTTCACTATTTGTACTGGTTAAAGGCGGTTGAATCTGAGATGTTCATGAATAGCTTTATGTGTTGCCGTCTTTCTATTGATAGACTTTGTCTTGTCTCCAAGGGTCCATGATTTAATATGTATTGTGTATGTGTGGGTACACATTGCAGAGTTCATCAATTAACAAGCATCATTAGCTATGATTCTACCTTTTAATTTCTGTGTTCCACTTTAGAAGTATATTTACATATGTTTATTTATTTATTTATTTTTTTGGGGGGGGTGGGAGGGTGGGGAGGGATGGAGAGAAAAATGACTAGATATTAGGCTCTGTAATTTACAACTTATTTCATGCCGGGGGAATAATGCAAAATTTGTGCTGTAAATGTTTTGACATCAGTGGCCTGTTTTATATTCTGTGGAAATGGGACCAAACTAATGGTTGTGCAGCGTGGCGATCCTCCTAGACGCATTTTATATAACCATGGCCTAGACCATGGATATAATCAACAGAAATTTTGGAGAGAAATAAGATTTTTGATTTTGAAGAAATTTCCATGATTTTGAAAGAGATATAAATGCTGTCTGATACACATTGGAGTGAAGATTGTAGCTGTTCTGGGTTAACTCTTCCAGCAAGATGCATAATCAACACAGCGTCAAGTGTCCCTAAAATATGTAGCTGTCATTGTGGGTTCTTGTTAGTAACCATTTTTTACTGCAAACCATAACATAGGTGGGCAGAGTCCACTATATTGTAGTAAATGGTAAATTGCAAGTTGGAACTCAGTGGAACTCAGTTTTGAGGTTGTATGTCTATAAGATGTGTCCATGAGCTTTTGATTGTCTACTGATCATGATACTTATCCATTTTCTTGGCTTAGACTAGCTTTGTACAATAAATTCTTAGTGCGATATGATTGAAGTTAAAATTGATCTACTTCACAAGACTTGTTTAATTGTGGATTCCTAATAAGTTTGAGTAATTTCTATAAGAAAGATACAAGGCTGATTCCCAATAAGTTATTCAGTAAGTTCTATAAAAAAGAATATATGCCTAGCTGTGGTATGGAGGGTTGGGTACTTAAAAAGTATATTTAGAAAATGAGCTTAAATTAACGAGGATATTCTTGTAAATAGGTGGCATTGCGAGAATACATAACAAATGATGATTAATTGGGAGGTGGAAGCTGTGCCAATTAAAGAAAATGAAGGCAAGTTGATTGATGCTTAGCAATGCGCAACCTAGACCAACTAATGCATTGATACAACTGATTGATTTGGTCAACTTGAAGGTGCTAAAACGATAGGAGCTGTGCAAAAAAGGGTGTCGTTGAGGCTATAAGAAAGGACATGACTATTTTCTTAATAGAGGATGTGGCTTTTAATAGAGTGAGTGGAGAAATCCAACTCAAGTTATTGGGGCTTATTGAGTTCAGTTGAATCGTTGGTTAGTATGGAGATCCCATGATGTAGCCCTTCATTAGTGCCGTACTTCCTTACCTTGCAGCTCTATCTATTATCTTTGCTTTCGATATATAAATTCTTTCTTAGTGCTCTCATGCTTTTTGGGTATTTTTCCATGAATACTAGGTTTTCTAATATTTATATATCAAATAATTACGAAAGAATTACACAAAACAGAAGTACGTAAGCGATACGGCACGAGATTGATGTGATGATCCATGAATCAAGCGATATGGACTCCGACGTTAACGGCTTATTTATGTTTTTTTGATGGCTAGTGTATTATTTACCCAAAAGCAACCATAAAGGAGGCGAACCTCATACAAAAGGACCATAGGCTATATATCAAGGGCCAAAAACATATCTCTTATACTTCGGTATCTTGAACCGTTCCGGCAGAGCTACGTCTGGATGTCTACAAAAACACTCCTTTATCAACTAAAAAATAAGGAAAGGAGCAAAGATCATTTCAAACCCATGATTGGGAGCTCTACGTGTCAGACAACCTCCTATTTCCTCTCCCTCCTGACTGTTCATAACACACACAAGGCTGCAATCTGCCAAGTGTTCCTTTCCGAAAATTTAGGACAACTGTCACTCCACACTCACAATGAGATTGTGTTGAAAATGCCATAACCCGACTTATACCAAAAACAGAGCACATCAGGTTCCACAAATCACTGGCAACAGAACAATGGAGGAGAAAATGATCCACAGATTCCCCCTCACATGCGCAACACCAATCAACAATTGCCTTAAGCTTTCTACGATTGCCCATCGTGAGATTAGCCTGAAGTGGGGTTATCCATGGAAAGAATGGAACCTTTGGAGGGGCTTTGTTTTTCCATAAGCCCTTTCAAGGGAAAGGTGAACCCAACCCCTCCCCCTGCCCCTCCCCCGGGGAGGGGTCAAGGCAGCATAAGCAGGATTGATGGGACGAGTCATTGTGATTGACTTGTATCATGCCGAGTGAGAGGTACTGTTGGGACAGAAGAAGGCAGCAAGGCATCGAGGCAGCAAGACACCAAGGAGCATTCCGATGACGACCAAGCCCGACGCATTCCACGCACGCAAGCAGTTCACCGCGGGTGGCAAGAGCTACACGTACTTCGACCTGGGCGTGCTCGAGCGGGCGAAGGTTGGCAAGCCCATCG
>JAOTRH010099788.1:0-15994 GCA_034768845.1 Heliamphora exappendiculata
TCTCTCTCTCTCTCTCCCCCTTCTTTTATCCTCGTAAGAACCCCAAAAAGGTATGCGCTGATCACGGATCTTGTAATCTCATGTGTGGTTTCATTTGGGTGTCTAACTATCTGTGGCTTTTTCTGTGTGTGTTGATTTATATCAAAAGAGATTCAAAGCTTAAGCGGTCATGACTAATTGCCAGCAGATCGTTACGATTTGGGTGTGGGGGTGGGGGGAAGAATTTTATCTGGGAGCGGTTTGATGATTCGAAGATCCCTAGGCTCGTGCTTTGGGGGGTGAGCCCTGATAAACCTTGACTTCGCCATTCTATTTTCTGTTAATTTATAGCTAGGGTTAGCTTAGCTAGCATATCTCGTCTCTCGTTTATATGATGTGATGTACCGTCTGATGTTTGTATGTTTAAGGTTTCCATGAGTGGGTTTTGAACCTTCTAAGGCTCTGTTTGGGATCGTTGAAGTTTTTAAAATAAAAAATAAAAAATAAAATTTTAAGTTACACCGCATGTTTTACAAAAAAGTCAACTAATTTTTTTCATATCATTTTTTTAAAAAATGCTTATATATTTCCCAAGCACAATAACTTAACAAAAAAATAAAAACATTTTAATACAAAATAAAATAAAAAGCAAAAAAGCTATTACATAGTATTATTCTAAACATTCAAATTTTTTTTCTCTTTATTCTTAAAAAAAGAGCTAAACCTCAACAAACTTTTTAAACATCCCGGACTAAATCTTCCATAAAATTGTATGTTTAAGATTTCTATGGAGTGGGTTTTGAACCTTGTTCTAAATCTACCATGAAATAGAGAGAGGACAGGGCGGAACTCTTGAACTTTTTTTTTTGAACTCTGATTTCTCTTTCCAGAAAGGGTTCTTACTTCTTAGTAGGCGTGGATTTAATGCAAGATCTCACTCATCTACCATAAAAGGAGAGAGTGTTCTTCAGCTTTTAGCTTAATTTCGTTAATTCTTAGAAACTTGATTCTTGAAAGAAAAAAAAAATCCTCAGCATCAGCAGTGTTCTGTCATCTGAGATTAAACCCTGCAATTTTTTTTTGCCTATGCTTGCTTTTGGATTGAGAAGAGGGGGGAGTGAAGCAAAGTTGTAGTTACTTATGAGGGGAAGAGAAGGAAGGAGAAGGGATATATATCTATTTCTATATCTATATCTATATCTATCTATTTGTCTATCTATCTATCTATCTATCTAGAGAGAGAGAGAGAGAAATGTTGAGACTTCGCCTATTTTGCTGTACTGTTTTGAATCTATTGTCTTCTTCCCCCATGTGATCTTGCCATGTTAGAATGAATCCTGCGGCTGGCCTTTCATGTCAGATAATGGTTTTCTTGAACCGGGTCAAGTTAAGAGAGAGAGAGAGAGAGAGAGGAGGAGGAGGAGGAAGAGGAGGAGGAGGAGTGGGGGGAAGATCTTGAAAGTTGAACCTTAATTCCCTCTTCTTTGCGAGAAACATTTTCCTGGAATTTTAATCATCTGCCCTCAGCCCTGTGAGATAACATCCTGGAATAAGATCACTAATCTGCAATTAGGGCTTCTTTCTTTTCTCTTTCTTTCTTTCCTTTATTTTTTTATCCCTTTAAGAACACAAGGCGAATCTTGAACTTTCACTCATTTGTTGCATCCTTTTCTTGAAATCTTCACAATCCTCCCTCACATTTCCCCCCCTTTTTTCATCAACTAAACCTAGCTTGAAGATCTGGAAATGGATAGGGACGAATTGAATCAAACAACTAACCAATCTATTGGAAATAAGATATTGCTACTGTTGGGACAAGCCACTACTAATGGTGCTGTGTTGAGTTCCATGTCTACTGCTACTGTGAGTAATGCTAATATTTCTCCTGCTGTTTTGTCATGGCTATACTTCTACTACTGATGCTAATGGGAGGAGTTGATCTTGCTGGTGTTTGCTGGGTTATTCCTTTTGTTGTGCTCTGCCTCGGTTTTTGGTAGTGCTTATTGGAGCAGATGGGTCCAGAATTGATAGATGGAGTGAAAAGCAGTTTTTTTTTTCTTTTCCGGAGCTGCAATGCCAAGAACTGATGTATAGAAGGAAGATTGGCTGAAGAGTTTCGTATCTTTTGTGCCATGCCTTGGGTGCTAGCTGTCCCTGTTGGTTGTTTTGGCTTTGTTTTTTTCTTCTTATATACTCTAATGGTTGGTCTCTTGTCAATCATAGGGTACCTAATGTATCTCTCGAGATGCATCTTTGGTTGGGTGTTCAATCCCCTTAGATGCTATTTTGGTGAGTTGAAAAAATTATTTTTTTATAGACTGATCGATCGATAATGTCTGCAGGTGAGAAATTGAGAGTAATAAAAAATCGCTTGATATACCGATCGATTTGTTTATTAGGCCGATCAATCGGTCTATGTGAGGATCCCTTGTTATAAAGCTGCTAGGATTTGCAATAGCCGTGTGGTGTGTTATTTTCTTATGTTATTCTTTTATTTATCTCTCAAGAACTTTTCTTCCATTGTAACCTCCAATCATATAGTGAAGTGTGTGATCCCGTGGACGTAGGCACAGCTTGTCAAACCATGTAAACCTTGTGTTTATGAGTGATTGACTTTCTTTCTCTCTTCTTCGTTATTATTTAGTAATTTATGTCATCGTTGTTGATATTGGGTGGAATTAGTAATCGCATTTTAATTTTCAACAACTGGCATCAAAGTTTCGGGTTAGGAGGTTGACGAACATACATGGTAGAAGAAGGCAGATCGATAGGAATCGAGAAGTTCGATGGTATAGACTTCGGTTATTGAAGGATGCAGATAAAGGACTATCTGTATGGAAAGAAGTTACACTTGTCACTCTTGGGCTCCAAACCAAAGGGCATGAAGGATGAGAATTGGGTCTTACTTGACAGACAGGTGCTGGGAGCTATCAGATTAACGTTATCCTGGTCGGTGGCGCACAACATAATCAAGGAGAAAACTACGATAGATATGATGGCGGCACTGTCAAGTATGTATCAAACGCTGTTACCAAACAATAAGGTACACCTCATAAAAAGCTTTTTAACCTAAAGATGGCTGAGGGTACACCCGTTGCACAACACTTAAGTGAATTCAATACCATCACAAATCAACTATCTTCAGTGGATATTAGTTTTGATAATGAAGTTAGAGCCTTGATTGTGTTGGCCTCACTGCCAAACAGTTGGGAGGCTATAAGAACGGCAGTGAGTAACTCCACCAGTAAAAACAAATTAAAGTACGACGACGTTAGGGATTTGATATTGAGCAAGGAGATTCATAGGAGTGATTCAGGTGAGGTATCCAATTCGAGGTCGAATGCAGTACGACATTAAATGTTGAAGCACGGGATATAGGTAATGGCATGAATCAAAACAGCGATAGGTCTAAGTCTAGAAGAGGCAAAAGCAAGTCCAGGTCGAGATAACAGACTGAATGCTGGGGTTGTGGAAAGACTGGCCATATCAAGAAGAATTGTAGGGAGCAGAAAAAGAAGGCTAACGGTAAGTCAGCCAATGTTGTGACAGAGAATGCCCAAGATGCCTTGCTCCTATCGGTTGATAGCTTTATTGATTCTTGGGTGTTGGATTCAGGAGCATCTTTTCACACAACGGCACACCAGGAGATTATGGAAAATAATATTGCCAGTGACTTTGGCAAGGTATATTTGGCAAACGGGGAGATTTAGACATTGTGGTACATGCGACGTAAGAATTAAAGTGCCAAACGGGTCAGTGTAGACGATACAAAAGGTATGACATATACCTAAACTGATGAAAAATTTAATTTTAATTGCACAATTAGATGTTGAAGATCATTCAGTGACCTTTGTTGGTGACACGTGAAAAGTCACCAAAAGAGTTATGGCAGTGACTCGAGGAACGAAGGCAGGTACCATGTACATGCTACAAGTACAAGGGATACAGTGGCATTGGCATATAGCGGTTTAGACACGAGCTTATAGCATCAGAGGTTGTGGAACATGAGCGAAAAGGGGATAAAAATTCTGTAGTTGAAGGGCAAGTTACTAGGTTTGAAGTTTGTAAATTTTAATTTGTGTAAGGGTTGCATCTTCGAAAAGCAGAAGAAGGTTAGTTTTTTAAAAGGCAATAGGGCACCAAAGCCAGACAAGCTAGAGTTGATACACACAGATCTGTGGGGTTCTTTCCCAGTTACATCTTTTAGAGGCTTGCGGTATTATATGACATTCATTGACGACTCTAGCAGAAAGGTATGAGTTTATTTTCTAAAGCAGAAATCTGATGTGGTTGAAACTTTTAAGAAGTGAAAGGCTCTAGTTGAGATTGAAACTGGATTAAAGCTGAAGTGTCTGAGGTCAGACAATAGAGGTGAATACACAGATGGGAGATTCAGGAATTTCTGCACAACTAGTGGAATCTGGTGAGAGAAGACCATTCCTGGAATGCCACAACAGAATGGCGTGACTGAGCGGATGAACTGGACACTGAATGAGAGATTCAGAAGCATGAGACTGCATTCTAGGCTACCTGACTATTTTTGGGCTGATGTAGTGAATACAACAACCTACCTTTTGAATCGGGGATTGTCAGTATCGTTAGGATTCAAAATTCTAGAGGAGGTCTAGAGCAAAAAAGAGGTGAACTTATCTTTTCTTAAAGTCTTTGGTTGCACGTCATATGTTCATGTTGAATTTGATGCTAGAAGTAAGTTGCAACCAAAGTCTAGAAAATGTTACTTCATTGGTTATGGAGATGATGAGCTTGGCTACTAATTTTGGGGTGACAAAAATTAAAAAATCATGAGAAGCAAAAATGTGATTTTTAATGAATAAATGCTGGGCAAATACAAGTTAAAGGCAAAGACAGGCTGTATTGTCAGAGACAAAGAAATCTGAGTTCATTAACTTGAATGACATTTTTGAGGAAGCCCAACATAATGGGGATGAGAAAGACAAGGAGAACGTGAACCCACAAATGGAACACAGTACGCTAGTGACAGCAGTCAGGAGGTCTTTAAGGAGCATCAAACCGCCACAGTGATTTTCACCGTTCCTATTCTATATTATGCTCATTGACAGTGGTGAGCCAAAAAATTATGCATAAGCCTTGCAGACAGAGAGTTCGATAAAGTGAGAGTCAGCAATGAAAGATGAGATAGATTTTCTGCTGACAAATCAAACATGGGAGCTAACTAAATTGCCAATTAAAAAGAAAGTTTTGCACAAAAGTGGGTATATAGAGTGAAGGAAGAACATGACAGCAGCAGTCGCTATAAGACAAGGTTGGTTGTCAAGAAATTTCAGCATAAGGAAAGAGTTGACTTCACTGAAATCTTCTCCCCGATTGTGAAGTTGACAACTATCAGAACAGTACTGAAAATTATAGATACAGAGGAACTGTTTCTGGAGCAGTTAGATGTCAAAACTGTATTTCTTCACGGTGAGTTTGAAAAAGATATATACACACGCCAGTCTGAGGGATTTGTAGTGAAAGGTAAGGAAGACATAGTCTGCAAATTAAAGAAGAGCTTGTATGATCAGAAATAAGCTCTAAGGCAGTGATACAAGAAGTTTGATAGCTTCATGCAGAGTACCGAATTGAGTAGACTGGAGGCAGATCATTGTTGTTATGTCAAGAGTTTTGACAATTCATATATCATTCTGCTATTGTACGTAGATGATATGCTCGTTGCTGGGCCATACTTCGAGGAGATTAATAAGTTGAAGAAGCAGTTGTCAAAACAATTTGTCATGAAGGATTTGGGAGCTGCTAAGCAAATTCTTGATATGAGAATAGTCAGAGACAGAGCCGCATGGGATCGTGAGACTATCTTAGGCAGAGTATGTGAAGAAGATACTGAGCAGGTTTAACATGGATAGTGCAAAACCTGTCAGTACGCCTTTAGCTAGCCATTTCAGGTTAGCTAAGGATCAGTCTCTGAAGACAGAACATGACCTGGAGCACATGAGTAAGGTCCCATATGTATCGGCTATTGATAGCCTGATGTATGCTATGATCTGTACCAGACCAGATATTGCGCTTGCAGCGAAAGTAGTCAGCAAATACATGAGCAATCCAAAAAAGTAGCATTGGGATGCTATCAAATGAATTCTGAGATATTTGAAGGGAACTACAGGTATGTCCTTGTGTTTCATGAGGACATAATTGAAGCTGTAGGGTTATGTGGATGCCGACTTAGCTGGCGATATTAACAGTAGGAAAATCACCACCGGGTTGTCCACACCCTAGGTGGCACAGCAATGAGTTGGGCCTTAAAGTTGCAGAAGGTCGTGGCTCTTTCTACGACAGAGGTAGAGTATGTTGCTTTAATAGAGGTAGAGTATGTTGCTATGACAGAGGCTGAAAAGGAGATGGCGTAGTTATAGGGTCTCATGGATGAGTTGGGTAAGAAGGTTGACAGAGGGACGCTCTACACTGACAATTAGAGTGCTATATTTCTTGCCAAGAACCCGACATTCCACTTCAGGACGAAGCACATACAGCTGCGGTATCACTTCATTCGCTCCTTGCCAGACAATAATCAGTTGCATCTTGAGAAGATTAGTAGAGTGAAGAATCCAGCTGACATGCTGACTAAAGGGGTCAACATTGACAAACTGAAGCTGTGCTCGGCTTCAGTTGGTCTTCAGGATTAGAAGACAGAAGGTTAGATCACACCGGTTTGATTGGTTATATTGGTGGTTTGAAGGTGTTGGAGAGTTTAATGGGATATCTTAAGGCTTGGAGTGATTTTACTTTAAGTGGGAGAATTATTAAGTTGAATGTGAAGAAGAATCATTTTTTATGATAGACCGGTCGATCGGTGGTATCTGCAGGTGAGAAATTGAGAGCAGTAAAAAATTGCTTGATAGATCGATCGATCCGTCTATTAAACCGATCGATCGGTCTATGCGAGGATCGCCTATTATAAGCTGCTAGGGTTTGCAGCAGCCATGTGGTGTGTTATTTTCTTCTGTTATTATTTTATTTCTCTCCCAAGAACTCTTCTTCCATTGTAACCTCTAATCATATAGTGAAGTGTGTGATTCCATGGACGTAGGCACAACTTGCCGAACCACATAAACCTTGTGTTTGTGCGTGATTGACTCTCTTTATCCCTTTTTCGTTATTATTTCGTGATTTGTGTGATTGTTGCTGATTTGGGACAGATTAGTGATCGAGTTCTAATCCCCAATATATTCTTCTTCCTCTACCCCTTTATAATACTTCTTTTTGTCGATAAAAAAAAATTATTATTTATATTCTTAATTAATACGCCCTCTCACATGTGGTTTGAGTTTCTTTCATAAGTCGGCCAAACACTTGCAATTTTTTAAAAATTATTTAGTAGATGGTTAGATTTGAACACAAGATCTATTGCCTGCTCTTATATATTGTTTAGTTGTTAATCACCAATTCATCTAAAAACTTAAGCTGATAGAGAGAAGAATAACCTTGTGGAAAAGAGGCATTGGTCAAAAAAGTTAAAATTTTGACTTTAAGTCAGAGCCAAACGATACCAATATAAATTTTATAATATGTTTTGCGCGCATTCATTTAGCACGCTACAGTGATAGACTTAAGGTTCAGATTGCTTTTTCTATACAAATGAATAGGTCTTTTATTAAAGATATTTCACGTCTTCCACTTCGATCAATATCAATTTTTGTAGTTTCACTTCTTCCACTCCAATCAACATCAATTTTTTCTTATGTCCTAATATTGCTAATTTTTAAATTTAACTTTATTAATTCTCGTAATCATTTTTCGATTCGTTCTTTAAAAAATATTTAAAAAGAACAATATTTAAATTAAAAGAGCATAAATGAATTAAATATGCCAAAATCGTAGCTATAGCTATATTGTTAAATATTACAATCTAAATCAAAATTGTGTGCATCTATACTATATATATTGACACAATTGTTTTGGTACAAATTTATATTTGAATTCTTTTTAAATTTGGTAAGTAATATACTTTTATCCTTAATTAGATTCAGATTTCAGTTTTTCTAATTACTCATCTGTTATATGAATATGTTATGTTTACTTTTTTTTCTTTTTATTTTCTTTGGTTTTTTCTATCCAAAATTGAGTAGGATACTATAGTATGAATATATATTGAATGAATGTGTAAATTTTTTATTCATTTTGTTTATGAATCATGATTTTCCATTCTCACTAAATAGTATCAAAAAAAGAAAACTTATGTCTGTGATTCATTACTTGAACGTGCAGGCACATAACAAAACACAAAAGTATCAGTCCTAAAAAGTTGTCATTTTCCTAATAATGAAACATTTGATAGATAATTTAAGAATTTAGCAATTTTTTTTGTGTCAGCAAAAAAATATGAATATTATTATAATAAAGCCAGAGGAATAAGAATAGCATGAAAGGCTTCTGAGATGCAAGACGCAGGCCAGAAGCTGCATACATACTACACTAGATTCTAAGGCAGAGAAACAACAACACACTGTATGCTTGTGAGGAGTCAGTAGGAACAAAATATGGTAATTCTAGGACAGCTTCAAGCTTCTTATAGCCTGAATTCTATACAAAAAGTCATCCATGCTGAAAATGTGACCCTTCGTGTGGGTGAGAATCCACAAACTAGCTCTATACTTAATCAGTTCACAGAGGTCTTCCCATATTAGAACGTTTTAATTGAACGACACTTCATTCCTTGCTAACCAAATGGGTCAGAGTGTTGCATAAACCAAAAGCAACCATATTTTATTGGCCAGACTTCTTTTGGGTTGTGCCAACTGTAGACACCTTAATTTGATCCCGCCTAATCTTAGGCGAATTCGATGATGAAAGTAGAAGGAATAGTGCCTCAGTACGATCCTCGAGAGTTGATCCAAGCTTGGTATTTGAACTTAGTCACCAAAAACCTTCAAAATCTCTGAAACCAATGAAATTGTACCAAACCATCGATAACTTGTTGCCCAAGCCATTGTCAGAAGTGGCGACCACCATGTTTATTATGGCGGCCGTCAATAGAAACTCTTGAAAACCCTAGCCAAAAGTAGCAGCCGCCAACTACAACATAGCGACCGCCAACTCACATTGTGGCGGCCGCCAATAAAACCTTGTGGAATCTTTTCCAACCCAGCGGCCGCCAACTTGCATTGTGGTGGCCGCCAACTTCAAATGGCCTGACGTGTTCCCAAAGGTGTCAAATTGTCATTGGTTGAAGAATTCTATAAATACCGTACCTCGGCGTATGTTTTCAGTACGAATTTTGAGTGAGAGAGACTCTGCCGATACACCGAGCAATTTCGAGCCCCAACGCCAAAACCCTGTAGAGATATCGAGATTCGAATCTCCGATAGTCCTAAATCCTAGCTTGAATTATCACTCGAGGATTGGATCGTTAAAGCACATTCCCAATTTGAGGATTCCCCGGCAATCTAGATATGTTGCTTAGATTCTCGATCTTTCTAAACTCTACTTCCTCTCTCTTGGAGTGATCGGGATAATTTTCAATTTCAATTCACATATCTTTTTTTTATTTACATAGTCAATCTTATTTGCTTCATGTAATTCGATTATTTTCTTTAATTGTTTAGTTAACTAATTTTCTCATATTCACACTTAATACATTTGTTATTTTTTTTTTCTATTAAATCATTAAAATAGTGCTAACATGTTTTGACAATTACAACTAATCAATGTTGTTATTTGTTACCATAATGCACGTACACACATATGAATATAGTTTCTAATACTATATTCATATTTGGCAATTAAATAATTACGTTTTAGTTTTTTTTTAATTTTTCTAGTGCTAGTTTAATATTATTTACTAGTCTATTCCATTATCTCATTTTTTTTGTAGTTTCCCTTACTAACATTAGTTTAATTTTTTAACATTTATTTTTTTTTCTCTTTAATATTCAATGTTTCTTCATTAGTTTTTGTTTTTCATTTTCTTTATCTCTTTTTTTAATAGTAGTATAAGTTTCTTTTTTAGTATTTTATTTCTTTTTTTTTCCTTTCCTTATAATGTAGCTTTGATTTTTTTTTTAAATGTACCATTTTTTTCTTTTTTTTTCTTTTCTTATAATATTAGTTTAATGCTCATTTACTAACGTTTATTTTTAATTTTTTATTATTTTATATTAGTATAATTTCTTCCTTTAACATTTTCTTCTCATTACAAGTTTTAAATTTCTTTATAATGTCTATTTTTTTTCCTCTTAATGCTAATTTATTTTTCTCTTTATTAGTGTTTTCTTTCCTTTAACGTTAGTATTTATTTTTTCTATAAAGCTCCTTCTTCATTTTTTTTAGCTTTATTTACTTATAATTTTATTTCATCCTTCTTTTTCTTTTATTTTTATTAATACTAAAAATCATAAAAAGTCTTTTAATCTAATTCTCATTCTTTAAATGTAATTTTCTTTTCTTTTGTTTTCTTTTCTCCTTATTTTCTTTTATCATATTTAAAATTTAAATAGTTAGCTTTACTTCTTATTAGTTCAATAAACATCTTCTAATTTTCTTATTTTTAGTATATATTTTTCTTTTATAAATTTTTCTCTTATTTTCTTTAAATCATTAAACTCTCTTTTGTTAAAATATATTTATTTTTGTTAGTAGACTTTCCTTCTTTTAAAATATAGAATTTTTGTGCATATTTTATTTTTAGTACTTATCATGTTCATATTTTTTTTTCTAAATGAATGTTATGCATACTTTGATTATTTTCTTTAAATGCATGTTTAGAGTAGCTTAATTCATTTTGTAGTAAATCATGTTTAGGTTATTTTACCATCCTTAGTCTATTCATTTAAATCATGCTAGTTTAATTAATTTTTATGAAATTACATGTGAGTATACTTCATGTATCATTTAGATAGAAATTACATGTTATAAGATTTAAGATTTTTCTTTTGACACTTATTTATTTTGGAGTGTTATGTACATATTTTATGTATTTTCTATACTTGATTTTGAATATTCTCTCCTCACCCTAATTTTTTTTATTTGTATATATTTGAGAAATTATATTAAAGAACCAATGATGATTAGTAGAGGCCAACCTTCCTCGATTCGTACCTTAGCCCCCGAACCATTTTTCTCTGGTTAACGTTTTCAAGATCAGTAGCTAATTTTGTTTTTCTTAATTTTTTTTAAAAACTAAATGGTGACTCTATTTTCAACAAAAGGAGTTTTCAAAATTTAGTTTTCAAGATGTTTAAAATATTTTTCAAAACATCTTTGAATTTTCTCATTTTTAATCCCAAAATTCCAATACCACAAGGGGCAGCCGGACCAGGACCTAGAGGACCCATCAGGTGTGCCCGGGCCCAAGCAGCATAATCTCCCTCCATCACCAGTAGTTCCGAAGCTGGGGTCCCCAACGTCTCCAGCAGCAAGTCGGCAGGGCCTAGATGATCAGTCCGGCGCATACGAACTGGAGGGACCACCGGTATCCTGAAGTGATCAAGGCCAAGCGACTGGCGAACCACTCGCTTGCCAAGATAGTACTCCCTACCGAATGGGTCCTCCAGCAGGATCTGCATAGAAGCGGTATCCCAGCTACGCATCAGATCTGTGCCGGCCTGATCTTTCACTCCCCTCCAGATGTACCAGTGGACCTGTAGTGATTCAAAATATAGTACAATGCACAACGAATTATCAATATGCAGCACAGTAATCAGTATGTAGAAACAGTGATCGGAGTACAGTACAGCGAGCAGAATAGTGATCGGTGTATAATGCAATGAACAGAAATGATGATCAGTATATAGTACAAAGAACATGGCAGTAAACTGTAAAAATGATACTTGCTCGGGAGTCAGCCGATCCAATGAGACCCAAAATTGATCGATGTCCTTTCTCCTAGCCTTCTTTCCCTTCAGCCCTCGGTACCACCGGGCTGCTCGGGGAATGACTTGAGGATCTGGCGATGAGTTCGCCGGGACGTGAAGCCCAAAGAACTCATAAGTCCATAGCTGCAAAGGAAAAGATGTCAGTTATCAAGTAATGCATAACAAAAAATAAAGAAAGATGAGCATAAGACGAAAAGCATACCTCCCAGACCCTCTAGTATCCCCCCATACTGAGCTCCTGGGAAAACCGGGTCAATGTCTGCATGAATTTGTAGAGGGTGGCCAAAATAGCTCCTCCCCAGTCAAATAAAGCAACCTGATCCAAACGAGTAAGAGTACCGAGGTAACGCAAATGAATGGTATTCTCCCTGTTCGAAAACAGGGAGGCACCAAACATGTACATCAAAAACCCCAGGCTACCCAGTCGAAGTGGCGGGGCTCGAAGCAGTGGAAGTGATGGAAGCGCTCAAAGAACCAGGTGTATCGAACCCAATCTCTGTCTATCTGTGCGGGGATGGCTCCAAGGAAGTACTGCAACGCGTCAGCAGACCGAGCTATAGATGGATCGAAGGGAATGGGCGCTCCACCGACCTGGATGCCAGTAATCATGGCAAAGCCCAGAGGCGTCAGAGTAGCCTCGAAAGTGGTGAAGTGAAAAGTGTTAGTGGTATCGCACCATCGCTCAACCAGGGCAGTCAACCAGACCCGATCATTGCTCGTCCTACCCAACAGGGGTATGAATCGAGCAAAGCCGGAGGCATCAACAATGGCCCGGTTGAGAGCAAGGAGGGCATCATACCACTCTAACACCTCTCCGGAGGCAGATGCTCTGAAACCTCTGATTTAGTGACCAGCCTGTAAAAAGAAGACATTATATCAAGAACAGATCGAGTGGACAAAATGCAGAAAAATATCTGAAGGCCAAGCCCAAGGAAACTAGGCACCTTGGGCCTAGATCCGTGTGTAAGTGACGACCCCCCCAATTTCTTTTCGAGTCCTAGAAAACTAAGCACCATAACCTTAAGTTCGTGATTTTTGTGCATCGTAGTAATCCTAAGCTCTAGCACGTCAGGCAACTCTTATCATTTTGCGTCAACCGTTCTTTTAAGAAAAAAATCTTCCTAAAATTTCTAGAATTTTCTTAAAGATCTTTCTTAAGATTATAGGATTTTCTAAATATTTTTCCTAAAACTTTTCCGAGACTTTGAAAAATTTTTCTTAATTCTCTAAGATTGCCTAAAAAAAAAAAGCTCCAAGACTCTTCAAAATTTCTAACATTTTCTCAAAATTTCTCTTGAATTTATAGGATTTTCTCAAAATTTCTAACATCTTCTTAAAATTTTTTTTTAATTTTCTTAAAATTTTCCTCAAATTTCTAAGATCTTAAATTTTTTTTCAATTTTCTAGGATTTTTGACAATTTTTTAGAAAATCTAAAAAATTTGCCAAATTTTCTATATTTTTCTATGATCTCTCAAAATTTTTCAAGATTTTCTAAAAATTTGCTCGATTTTCTAGGATTTTTGTAAAAGTTTTTCAAAATTTTCCAGATTTCCTAAAAATTTCTCCTAAATTTCTAAAGATTCCCTAGGATTTTTTAAAATTTTTCTAGATTTTCTAAAAAGTTTGACCTTAATTTTCTAGAATGTTTGAAAAGATTTTCCTAAATTTTTGTATGACTTTTGAAGACTTTTGTAAAGTTGTTAGCATCCCTTAAATATTCTTTACCTTAATTTTTAGAAATTGTTGACAAAAATTTTAGAATTTTTTTTTACCCCTTTAGTTTTCATGCCTCAAAAAAATAAAAAAATAAAAAATAAATAAAAATTTTCCCCCCAAATTTATGTTTTCCTCAAAATAAAATTCAAATTTTTTTTTATTATCCGCTCTTATTATTTGTTCAAAATCCTAGTGTCCATACTGCTTTAATCTCCATTGCATAGTTACCTAATATCAAATCCCATCATCATCTAACAATCATCATCATCCAGTCAAGATATCAAAATAAAATCATCAATCATCATATCAAGTCATACGGGGATCCTAGGCATGCGTCTATATTTGAGATTTAAACATACTATGGTATTAAAATGGTAAGGACAGAGAGCGTACCGAAGGTCGCTGACGAGAAATGTGATGGTCAGGCTCCCGCAGTAGTACGCCAACAGCAATGAAATCTGTAGGAGGCTCGTAGCGTCTCATCCCATGAAAAACTATGCGATGAGGGACTGGATCGTAGGTATGTGGGTCAAAAGGTGCTGGGTGACCCTCTCCAGCGTCTGGATCTAGAAAGTCGACCATCGCAGCCTTTGCAGTAGCGTCAGCAGTCGCCTGAGCCTCAGCAGCTGCCCGTGCCTCCTCCTCGGCCGCCTAGCGGGAAGCACGCTCTGCCTCGTGCAAGAGAGCGCCCATCGCAGCGCTAGGCTGAGTAGCAGTAACACCGTTGGCGGGCTTACTAGTAGTCGTATCCCTAAGTGCCCCATAGCGGAACTCCCGGCAGCAGCAGGACCCTGTCGTACCCCTAAGTCATCATCTCCCTAGCCTGAGCCCACCATGAAGAGGAATAGAACCACGAGCAGTAATGTGAACATCGTAAGAAGTAGCAAGAAAGAAAAAGAAGAAGCAAGAAAGTAAAGGAGAAGCAGAGAGAAGTCATGAGAGAACAAGAGGCCAGAGAGAGAAAGATATATGAGAAAATGAATCCACCCCGCGTGCCTCAAGGACCCTTATACGCGTTTGGAAGTGGAGGCCGCCAACTTTGATTATGGTAGCCACCAAGTTTGTGAAAAGTCGCATGGTGTACGCTATGTTGGAAGGATTTGAACCCAGCGGCCGCCAGGTTTGAAGGGTTGTTGGAGGTGGCGTCCGCCATGTCAGAAGGGAAACGGCGCCTATCAACAGTCATTTCAGTTGCTGTGGTTATTTTAGGATTTTTAGGAGCTGTTTGGGGTTTTTAATATGTGTTTTCACTTGTTTTATTATTTGCACGCATTTTAATTTCTTTTTGTGTGTATAGATTATATTCTCTTTATTTTTACTAGCAAAAATGATTTTAAAAATAATAAAATAAAATAAAAATATATAAAAATAATTTTGTTTTTGTATGTTTTTTATATTAACCTCATATGTATTATTTTGTATGCATTTTCAAAAATACTTTGTTAGCAAATAATAAATTTTAAACTTTGCTACCCCATCTTTTGCTGTTACTCATTTCCCATAAATTTAAGTCGTAACTAGGATTTTAATTGCTTTTATCTTACGCCTCGTTCCGAATGTTTATCTCTTAATTCACGATCTTTCTCCCCGATAAATCCAATTTTCGGCCGTAGTTTGGCTCCTGATCATTTAAAGTCTCGTTTTCGATTCTCTAAGTCCCATATTCTTAGATCTTGACCCGACCTATTAGTTCGATGTTCAACTCGTCGGTCCTCCTTATGACCCTAAACTGATTCGTCGGTCCTCCTCATGACCCTAAACTGACTCATCGGTACTCCCCATGATCCTAAACTGACTTGTCGGTCCTCCTCATGACCCTAAACAGACCTGTCAGTCCTCCTCACGACCATAAACTAACTCGTCGATCCTCCTCACGATCATAAACTGACCTGTCGATCCTCCACATGACCATAAACTGACTCATCGGTCCTTTCACAACCTAAAACTGATTAATCTCCTTATCGATCTATGTTATGACATCAGAGCCTTCTTGTACTATATCTGCATTACAATGTAAATGTTTGCATCATGTTAGCATTTATTCATGTTAGCATTCACATCATGTTTCTTATCATTACATCTTTGCATTTTTCCCCATGAACTACGCTCTGGTCAGATCCCTAGCAAAATGGGTACGTAGGCAGCTCGGTGAAAATTCAAGTGCGACCAACATCATGGCCTAAGATTGACGGCTCGGTCAAATGGATGTTGTCTCTGGATTTTTGATATAACTTGCATCATGCATTGCTATGTAAGTTATATCAAAGAGGCGCTGTAGACACCCCAATTTGACCCCGCCTAATCTTAGGCGAATCCGATGAAGAAAACAGGAGGAATAGTGCCTCAGTACGATCCTTGGGAGTTGATCCAAGCTCGGTATTTGAACCCAGTCATCAAAAACCTTCAAAATCTCTAAAACTAATGAAATTGTACCAAACCATCGATAACTTG
>JAOTRH010099799.1:0-15994 GCA_034768845.1 Heliamphora exappendiculata
GTTGAAAGTTTAATAAAGATGTATTTTCTGGATCCCCGAGTATGTATTTTATGTCGGCGTTGGAAATTCTCCCAACATAAAATATGACCATATATAATAAGACTCGTATATTTTAAGATATGGGTTATGAATATTTATTTTATTCCTCTTTGAATGATGGTGGACTTAATTTGGATGGTTACACTTATATCCAATTTTGGATTAAGTAAGAATCTTAATATTAATTTTAGGATATACAGTATTTGGTTTTGACTAAAATACGAGTGAATGTCCTATATTTTAGTACTTAAATCTTTGTATAGATTTAAGAGCATGTTTAAATTTAATTTTTGTGTTTAGTTGTCCTTAAACAACTATGCCTCACAAGCTAATTATTAAAATTAATATGTGAATTTGATTTATACTATAGTGGGTATCTAATTATTTGGAAGGATACGTGGTAGTCATTGCACTAAGCATAAAATCATGGTTTAAGGGTACTATTTTTTACTCTAATAAAATTGGAAAAATTTATCATTTGATAAACGAATTGTGAGGTTTATCTCTTGAAATTAAAAAGATAAATTTTGTGAATCTCTTATAGCGAAAGAGATGGAGTGACATATTGTGTTGTTACTAAATTATGAGTTTATCATTATTATGTGTTAATAGTTATGACAATGATAATAATTTGTGAATCATGTCATAAACTTTGGTGATAATGGTGATAAATTTTGAATTTTCACATAACTTGTGTGAGGAAGCTTTGCTTTCTGCGAATAATATTCTCAACAAGTTACCCCACAAGAAAACAAATAAAAAGCCATATGAATTGTGGAAAGGTCGTAAACTTTCTTACAAATACTTACAAGTGTAGGGGTATTTGGCTGAGGTGGCGTTTCATGTTCCTAAAAAAACAAAAATAAGACAAAAAATCGTTAACTGTATATTTTTTAGATATACGAATAATAGCAATACATATTGGATACATAAGTCAGAAAATAAGGATATGCACATAAATACTATTATTGAATTAAGAAACGCGTAATTTTTTAAAGATGTTTTTTCGTGTAATTCTACATGAGAATTAAGTCCTCTTAAAAGAACTTAAAACACTGCAACGCGCAGTAGTCAAGACCAAGAAAGAAATGAAGATAAACCCAGATGCAGTAAAATGGTCAGAATTTCACAATTCTTTTGTCCAAACTTTCTAACTTATTTGTTAGAAAATGAGCCCTAAAACTTTCAAAAAAATTTGTTCACACCTAAAGCACATTATTGGAAGGAGGCTGTCAATAGTAAAATTGAATCCATCATGCAAAATCATACTTGGAAGGTAGTGGAGCTTCCACCGGGTAATAAACCTCTGGGACGTTAATAAATATTCAAGAGAAAAATGAAAGCAGATAGTTCAATAGACCGATACAAAGCAAGACTTGTTATCAAATGATACAAGCAAAATAAAGAAGTTAATTATTTTGATACATATTCTCCGGTTACAAGGATAATATCAATAAGGATGTTAATTACTATAGCAGCCTTGTACAATCTTGAGATATATCAGATGGATGCTAAAATTGCCTTTCTAAATGGAGAATTGAATGAGAAAATATATATGGAACAACCGGAAGGTTTTGTGGTTCCAGAAAAAGAAAGACAAGTGTGTAAGCTTGTTAGATTTTTGTATGGTCTCAAGCAAGGTCCAAAATAATAGCATAAGAAATTTAACAACGTAATGATGTCAAATATATTCAGAATAAATAAATGTGGCAAATGTGTCTATTTCAAAGTCACAGAACATGGATATGCCATTGTGTGTCTCTATGTTGACGATATGCTTATTATTGGTAGTAATCGAGATATGATTAAAACTATTAAGAGAATGTTAAACAGTAAGTTTGACATGAAAAATCTGGGTGTTGTAGATGTTATACTAAGAATTAAAATTTTTAGAACATCTGAAGGATATGTGTTGTCTCAATCTTATTGTATTGAGAAGATTCTTGAAAAAATTCAAGAATATGATAATCGTCTAGTGAGAACACCTATAGATTTAAATCTCTACATATCGAAGAATACTGGTGATGTCATATCTCAACTAGAGTATCCCTAGATTATTGGTAGCTTAATGTAAGTGACTAATTGTACTCGTCCAGACATTGCGTGTGCTGCCAATAAATTGAGTAGATACACGAGTAGTCTAGGGATAGATTACTGGACGGCAATACGGACTGTACTATACGAGATATCCAGGCGTAGTAGAATGGTTCTGTGACGCGAATTGGATATCTGATACCAAAGACTCAAAATTCATGAGTGGATATGTCTTTATTTTGGTTGGTGCAACAGTGACTTGAAAATCTTTTAAGCAAACGTGTGTTCCCTGGTCCATAATGAAAGCTGAGTTTATTGCTTTAAATAAAGCAGGGAAGAAGCAAAGTGGCTTTGCCAATAGAATATTCCAATGTGGACAAAACTTGTGCATGTAAATTGTATTTATTGCGATAGCCAATCGGCAATTGGAAGGGCACAGAGTAATATGTATAATGGTAAGTCTCGACATATTCATTAAAAACACAATAGCATAAAACAACTACTCTCTAATGGAGTTATCACAATAAACTATATAAAGTCAAAGGATAATATCGCGGATCCGCTAACTTAAAAGTTGTATAAAAAGTTAGTTGATAAATCATCGAGGGGAATGGGATTAAAGCCTATAAATTAAGAGTTGCCTCAATGGCAACCCAACCTAACTGACTGGAGATCCCAAGATCTAGGTTCAAATGGACAACCAAATTGTGTGTGACTCAGTAGAATCAGTGTGGAGATTATATCTTCTACATATTCATATGATAATACAGTGATACCTGCAGCGTTATTTAGAATAAGCTATGCTTTTAATAATTCTCATATATTGAAAAATTCAAATGGAGTATGGCAGGATACTCTTAATAAGAATTTACCTATATGGGTGAGAAGGAGCCACTTCTATGAGAATGGTAAGGCTATATTCTCTAAAGCACTCGTGAAACCAGGAACTGCCCGAGGCCAAAATGGACACAACCGTGAGAACTAAAACTGTGTTGGAAAGATTCTGTGTGATATTCTATTGTCTTAGCTTACACAAACGACTGAACAGTTCAAGGCATCACGTCCACTGATTAGCTAGTAAGTCCGATAGTTTATCACAAGGGAAGGTTCAAGGCCAAAAACCACCTATTCTTATACAGAAAATTTCTGCGTGTACTCTCTTTGTGTTTGCATTGTCTTACATTGTCGTTTACATAGTCGATCCAATTAATTTTCATTCATGTGGGGGATTGTTGGAAAAATAATTTAATCATTTTTTAATGTGAATGAAAATTAATTGAAGATGGTAATTAATTAATTACCATTCTAGAGGTGTCTTTTGGTGGCACCTATTCGGTATGAATAAACGTGCCTCTTCATTTCGTGACTATTCTGAATAGTCACGAGTACGTCTATATATATAACGTTCTTCTTTTGTTTTATAGGAGATAAAATTTTTACGTTGAGTCCGTCACATACGTTGTGTCAGAGTCCGTTAAAGGGAGTACAAAGCATGATTTGGTTCGACAGGCCCACCGATTGCAGTGCTTCTTCTGTGGTATTCAGATCATTGTATCTTGGGAGATAGACGTCCATAAAACCGTAAGTACCGTAGCGAGGACGAATCTGTCTTAAGGACATAGCGTCAAACGCTAGTCTTGATCTACTTGCATCATCATATTTATACGGTCTGTAAGTCCAATTTTATGATTTTATTTTATTTACCGTTAATGCACAAAAAGTATACTAATTTTTTCAACAGATAGTACCACATGGAGTTGTCACATAATACTCCGAAAATATCAAATAATAGTTACTCTGTTTCGTAATCTTTCTTACACGTGAAATCTGGCTTATATGAGATAAGTGTGTTTGAATTTGTGCACCAATATGTGCACTTAACAGTGTTGTTTTTTTTAGAAAGGAGAATGATGGGATTAAAAAATTAAAAATGATACACACAAAAAAGTATACTTAAAGTCTTAAAAATACATCAAATACTTGTAAACGGAACATAGCACTAAAACTTCTAGATAATTAGGATATATTTTTTTAGTGTACTTAGCATTATTGTTGAAAGTTACAACAAGAAACGAGATCCGTTGTGGATTTGTAGCATGATAATAGCGCGAGTTTGTAAAAAGTTCTTTATTTTTAGGGTAAATTACAGTTATCTCTTTTGAGATTTAGTAAAATATCAACTATTACTCATGTGATTTTTGAAATGTCATTAACCTCCCATTTGGTTTAGATTTTACATCAAATTAGTCCAACCATTAAATTTTTGCTCAGCTATGCCTTATTTGGTGTATTTTTTGAATAAATTTTTATGATTTAATCCGTTCATTATGTAGAACTCGTCGAGTTTGTCAAAAAAAAATTCAGTTTCATCTAATACTTGTAACTAAGTGATTGAGTAACATTTGTTTAACAATATTTTTTAAAATTATAATTTTTATTTATTTATTTATTAGGAAATCTTATCCAATCACTAAGTTACAGATATCGGATGAATCTGAATTTTTGCATGCTAAACAAACTCGGCGAGTTATACGTAATGAATGAATTGGATCATAAATATTTATATGAAGAATGCGCCAAACAAGGCACAGCTGAGCAAAAATTTAACAGTTTGACTAATTTGATGCAAAACTTAAACCAGATTAGAAGTTAATGACATTTTAAAAACCACATAGGTGGTGATTGATATTTTACTAAATCTCATGGGAGGTCACTGTAATTTACATTTATTTTTAATATTTTTTTAACTTCAATCCAAACATTTATCTTTTTTAAATATCTCTTAGCATGAGTGATAAAAAAAGTAAAGAAAATCAAATTTAAAAATAAAAAAATTATAAAAAACAAAAATAAATATTTTTAATCAAAATACAGCTTATTTTTATTTCTAGTAAATTTTTAAAAAGTCTATAAAAGATGAAAATGAGCATTTTCGGTCAAAATACAATTAATATTTGTCACGTGTAAGTTTCTATTAATGTAATAAGTAAATGGTGAATTTTGAATTCACAATTTATTATCTATTACGATAATATTTTAGATTGCATATGGCCAACTCATTTAAAAACAAAGCAATTAGGAAAAAAAAAATTAAACAGGATAATTTTATTAATTATTTTATCTCTTCAATAATGGAGGATCTCATGTTCTACAGTTTTATACGAAAGAGAGCCCTATATTAAACCTATATTGGTAATTTTATATGAAATAGAGCCCTATTTATCTTTACTATCATTTGGTACTTTTGATTTTCTTTATGAGTAATAATTGTTAAATAATTTTAGGATTTAAAGTATTGCGATTTTTATATGGCATTACTTCAAGAGTGAAAACAATTCACCCTCATTTTGAGGGTCATTGTTTTAACTTTCAATTAGCATATTAAAACTAATTCCATATCCAAAACTTCAATTTAAAACAGTGGAAATAAATCTTCATAAATATAATATATATAAATTTTGATAAGTAAGCAATTAATATTGTAAAAAAACTAATGTTTTACAATGTAATCGGAAATACTCCCTAATTAATAAAAAATAACTTTCATAGCCCAAGAAATTAGGAAGAATAAAAAAAATATAATGGCTTACATGTATCAGAAAGAGACAAACTAAAAATACAAAATGTTCTAAAAAAATATACACCCAAAATTAAAAACTTACTCAAAATTACAAAAGTCTTTTCTCGTGGTAATTCTTAAAATTAATGTCTAGAGAACAAAAGAAGTTTCTTGGCCTTTCCTATTCGTTTATTAGCACTAAATCCTTCCCAAATAAAAGTGGTGTTAGGTACCCCCATTTACTTTAGGGATTCATGATGATCCATCGTGACAAATTGTCTATAAAAAGCATTAGAGAATATAAATAATAAATTTTTTTTTTATAAAGAGTTTAAATTTTTAAATAAGTTGGTGATTAACAATTTAATATCGCATTAAAACAGACATAATTAGCCAATGTTCAAACTTCAACCTCACCATCAATCTACCGAGTAATTAAAAAATTTGTATGTATTTAATGGACATATAAAAGAGAGTTAAGACACTTGTGAGATGATGTCTTGAATACATAAATAAACGTGAATAAATAATAAAAATTATTCATCTTTTTAACAATTTAACTTTTAAATGAGTTAATAATTAACAACTTAATGCATAGAAGAAAATTAAAGAGAGAGAGAGAGAGAGAGAGAGAGAGATGATCATATATAAAGGGATCGATCATATATACATGATCGATAACATGCTTGAAATTTTGCTTGAGAATGACTTCTCAAACCCAGGGTTGCACCCGGCTCGAGTGACAAAGGGTCCAAGCTAGAGACAAGAGTAATTATTAGGTACTTTCAAAGAATTTTATGTGATAAATTTATATGGTGCTCTTATTTAATATAGTAATAACAAATTTTACGGTAAGAACATAATGATTCACCTTTATTGAGTGATTAAGAGATAAAAAATAGTTCATATTGTATAAATTATAATTATTTATTTATTAAAAATATTATATAATATTACCTACATACTAACTCGAGAGTATCTAATAATTTTTCCAGTGACAACCACGCATCCAATTGTCGGCCATCTTATCTTGTTCTGTTTCAGTCTCTTTTAGCTTGGCGTGGGGTGCCAATGATGGAGCACCCCTATGTTTAATCCACCACACTTTATTATTTTTGGTTCCCAAGTGATCCACGTGTGAAAATGTTGTATTCAACTCAAAAAATTAATAAACTATTAAGTAAACAAATCTCAATAATGTATAATAAGATATTGATGAACACTCTCTTTCACGTGTGATTCTATTTCGCACGTAAAAAGACAAACAAATTAAACTAAATAATTATACCCACAAATACATAATATAATACACAATAACAAATATAACAGGAAAATAGACAAAATTTGAACCTATAACTTTTTGAAACCAAAGTACTGATGAAATATTAAATCACTAATTGTTCGAAAAATTTAAACCAACAAAACATGGACCCACCAATATATATCAAACTGTCTAACAAAGTGATAATTCATTCTACAACTACCCAAGTAAACTACTGACCTAATAATTTGAATAAATAATATAACAACGCAACCCAAAATGTTTACACCAAGTTGTACTGCCCACAAATTTTATTATATAGCAGACTTAACTTTTATTTCTCACTGAAGTAGTTTAAGGTATCATAATATTTTCTTCTCAAATATATGACTCCTTCATCACATGGCTCAAGTTCTTTCCCTAGTTGAGGTGTGGTTAGCAGCTCCTTAGAAAAAATAGAACAGCCCGTAAGCGTGTATAAGGTATACAATTCCAGAGTCTCTAACCCTCTCTAGAGTTTCTATTCCTCTATTCATACTACCACAGACCCCTGCATTGAAACCATGGTTAAATCTGATACCGCTATTGTCACACCCCAATTTAGGGCATGATGGCTGTGAATCACAAATCATAATTGTAGAACACATAAGCCATCCTAAATTAATAACAAAATAACACGACAATAAACCAAAAGCAAACCTCAATTAAATTAATTCTAAATTTTATAACATGAAATATAATAGTCCAAAATTTTAATAATATTCTAAAATCCTAATATGGCAGCAGACAAGACACTAACTATTTAAACAAAAAAACAAGCTGACTCAAAGTCCAAATGAAGATCGAAAGAGAATGTGTCCCCGGCAACATTAAGTTATTTACTCTTCAACGTGCCCACCTGAAAAACTGTTAATGAGTGCTATGAGCTTACAATAGCTAGTGAATAATAAAGCACACATTAATATACATTTTTAAATCATGGACAAAAATAAATTGATAATAATAATCATATTTTCAAAATAAGAAGTACCACAATAATTTGTTAAAAATATTTTTATCACAACTTTTCAATCCATTTTTATGATTTCATAAAGAAAATCCATTTATCGAAACATAATATAATTTATCTCAAAATCACAACTTTCTCAATGGTAATCATATCAATCAAAGTTTTGCTAGACCATGATTAACTCAAGATATCAAGCCCGTGAATCCACATACATCGCATTTAGAGACAAGACCAGAATGGTGCCCGTGATTATTTCCTGAGCCAATCTGATTGACATACGCCATTAGATAACCGTACAACCGTTTAGATACTAAGAGCCCTTTCCTAGTGACTAGAGTTATCCACTGGAATATTACCTAGACTTTTTTGTCATGTGTATTTAGATCATGAGATATCACCACGAGATTTTAAAATCGTTATAAAATAGTTGAAAAACTCCAACAGTTATAAAATAATTATTTTTGAAGAATACATTTCATACATAAATTTTTTTAAATAATTTTTGAGAAAAAGGTATTTTTAACAAAAATACATAATATACAAAATCATTCACCAATGATCCAACGATGTATTACGTATGACAAATAAAAAGATCTATGAAGAAGACGTCACCTTGAATTATACAATTATAAAATACTACTATTAATTAATGCTCAAGTCAAACAATATTTAATTATTACACAAACCCTCTGCTCATATTAATTTTTCTTATATTATTATTTAGTGTAAGTTAATATTTAATTTTTTAATACATAATATTTCGTCTAATCAAAACTATAAATTATCCCAAACTCCATTCAAATAATAACATATTAAAGCATTATTGTTAGCCCAAAGGGCATTTTAAATAATTTTTGATGATTTTATTAATTCACATTTTCTAATTAAATGATTTAAAAAGATTATATTTAATTATTTTAAAAAAAATAATGTCGACACTATATGTCAAATGAGTCGACACTTTACGCTATTTGTGCTGGCACATCAAACTAAATGGGTTGACACTTAGTATTCTTGAACAGAACGTTTTATGTCGACACCAATTAACTTTTGAATCGACACCTACAGGCAAAACACACTTGACAAACTAAAGTGTGTCGTCACCATTGAAGTTTAGGGTCGACACATTAACTATTTTGTTTAAGACGTTTTAGGAACTCAAGTGTCAACACTAAAGAGATTTATGTCAACACCTCTAGTATTGGACTGGGATCCATGATGAGTCGACACCGCGATAATATTATGCGATTTCGTTCATTTTCATCCGACACCAATGCACAGAGTCGACACCTCAGCTCCTTGACGAGATTTAACTTGAGTCAACCCCAACACGCACATGAGTTGACACTAAGTGATCCTCCGGGTTCTAGGCTTCAGGTTCTAAGTGTCAGCACCAAAGACAACATAAGTCGACACCTAGATACCATCCAAAAAAATTGAAATGTGTCGACACCAAAGAGCAATGAGTTGACACAAAGACTTCAAGTCATCCATTTGACACTGACCAAATGTGTTGACACCAAATAGCAAATGAGTCGACACAAAGGCATCCTCCAAAAACAAGCAGTTTGGGTCGACACCAAAGAAAACAAGTGTCGACACAAAATTTCTAGTAGTTAAGTCGGACTGAAAGGATCGACACCAAAGTGAAAAAGTGTCGACACTATTTTTTCAGTAGCCAAGTCTGATTGAATGGTTCGACACCAAAGTGAAAAAGTGTTGATACCATTTTTCTAGTAGCTAAAGTCTCTCGTCTAAGTCGGCACCAATGAAGACATGAGTCAACACCATGAGCAGACCATGAAGCCTTAAGTCGATATCAACTTTGATATGATTTGACACCAAGGTCCCAGTTGAAAAACTGAAATAATGTAAGGGTCGACACCAAAAGCTCCATAAGTCAACACCACTGTGTGGGTGAGAAAAATGCAAATTTAAGGTTAACACAAAGGAAGCATTGAGTCGACACATTTGCCCAAGAACTAAGGCCTTGACCAGATTGTCTCGATACCAAATGAATTTGCATCGACACTTATAATGGATTTCAAAAGGAGCGTTGATTCGAACGGTAACATTTTTAGAGTATTTATTGCCTCCATCAACCACCCAATAGCCATTTACTTCAATGAGTTATATAAAAAGTAAATTTCAGAGCCTCAAATCTTTGGACACTATTCTATTAATTGCATTAAAAGCTCAAAATCTCCAAAGAAGCATTTACTGCTACATTTACTCCTCCATCCAAATACTCACACTTCTTTGTACATTTATTATTAAATATTTGTAAGGAGTGAGTTTTTTTGAATCTTTGATTCAAATCTCATTTATTATAAAGGGTGCGTCACCCATGTGATCTTTTAAGAGAGTGAGTTAACTTCTTCAAGAAGACCCGAAGAGAGTTTAGAAATACAAGGGATGTTTGTAGAAATCTCTTCAGGCTATAAAGGCTTTTGAATGCATTTATGAAACATTCGATTTTAGTCTAAATTCTCATGGAGAGTCTTGGAGAGTGGATGTAAGTTTGGAAGAAATTGAACCACAATAGATTATGGTGTCTGGTTTCACTTTCTCTCTTATCGCTTTAATTTCCCTCCTCTTGGGTTGCCTAAAACTAACAATTATAATAATCGAATTAAGTTTTACTGCTAATTTTATCAAATAATATATTTTTTAACTTATTATTTTTTTCTATCTTACTTCATCATTTGCAATTTTTTTTTAATATTTAATATTTAATATTTAATGACATCAAAATCATTAATTATTTTCATATAAGTTGGAGGGACAACATACAAAAATATTAAAATAATCGAATTAAGTTTCGTCAAATAATATATATATAATTATTATTTTCTATTGACCTAAAAGATATTTATATATTTTTTTATTTAATATTTAATATATAATGATATCAAGACCATTGATTATCTCAATCTAAATTCGAACAATAACATACTAAAATATTACGATAATCGAATCAAATTACACCATTGATCTTATTAATTAACCACTTAACTTATATTTTTTATCACTTTATTTTCTACATGTCAAAAAATTTAGGATAAAACACACTTAAACCCCTTCTATTATAGTGAAATCACATTATTACCCCCTCAATTCTCAGAAATACCACTGACTTCCCTTACTTTGTAAAAATAGGTAACAATTTAGTCCGTGCGTCAGTTGACCAAACAGAAAAATGTAATATCATCAAAACATTAATTTAAAATGACAATTTCGTTCTTATTATCCGTCATCTTCCATGTTCAACCTCTACTTCCACCGGCGCCACCCACTTCTATCAAATTTGACCCCACCAACGCCACCTACTGATTTCTCTCTCTCTCTCTCTCTGAGGAAAATTTTAGGGCTTTGGTATTACTCCTTCATAGTTGACGAAGGTTTGTTGATTGGTGTTTAATTGTTCAAATATAAAGAATGCGGACTCGAAATGCCACAACCCCAAATATGCCTCCGCAAAGAAAACGTCACCAACCAAAAAATCCACCGCTAAAACTCTTATGAGCCTACTCATCGAGCCATAGATAAAATTTGTTATGCCTAAAACTGTCGCCAACTCTACCTCTGCCTTCAAAGCGAATCAAGCATACGAATCTTTATGAGCGTTAACAACGAGTTTCTCAGCTTCCCCCTCTGCTATTCCATCCATGTCAAGCAGTTCTTCATCACTAGCCTCGTCGTCCACGATAAGCCCAACTCTTCGCCTTTGCAATCTCTGTTGCCCCCTCCAAGAACTCTGCCATGCCTCCGACCTCCAAATCTCAATCACATCCGAACAACCTATAAGTTTCAAACCTTTATAGTCAATCCTACCCAACCCATTTGGACCCTTCCTATTCTCACCGCTTAGAAAGAGGAGAGAATGGGGTGATTGAGTGGCATCAATGGGGTGGAGGTGCTCATGCGTACGATAGTGGATAGGGTTTGGGATGGTGGTGTGGTGAGGCATGCGGTGGAGGCGAGGGTTTAATATGGTAGTGCAGTTTGGGTTTGGAAAGGGGCGATGGCGATGGCGGTGGTTGCTAAGGTTTGGGATGGTGTTGCAGTGAGGGTTTAGGAAGGGAGCAGCAGCTCTGTGTTCGCGGTGGTTGTGAGACCCAATTTTATTTTATTTTCATGATGTTTTATTATTATTATTATTATAATTAATATTATTATTATTATTAGTGGTAGTAATATTATTATTATTATTCAATGTATTGGTTATTACTTTATCGTTTTAGAACAACATATGTTATATGTGTTTTACGTTTGTTTGAGTTTTGTTGTGGTAGGTTTCGTTGGGGTTGTTTCTCTCCGTCGTTTAGTCGACTGAAGTTGATGGTTCAGTCGACTAAATGGACAGTGTGGTGGTTCAGTCAACTAAAGTGGGTAACTTAGTCGACTAAACTGTGTCGGTGAAAAATTCTTGAATTCCAACAGCTTTTTTCAGTCGACTGACTTCCTGTTTTGAGCGAGGCCTATAAATATCAACCTTATGTTAGAGATTTTGGGACCTTGTAGCTTCTTGAACAATTTTTTTTCTTTTACACGTGGACTCATCACTAGAGAGAAGGTGGAAGTTTTATGTAAAGATGAGTCCATGTGTATAATTGTTTCACATGGACTCATCTCTTGTGTAAAGATGACTCTTTAGTGTAAACTTCCACCTTATACACATGGACTCATCTCTAGTGTAAATTGCTCACATTTACACATGAACAATTTTTTTCTTTTACACATAAAACTTTCACCTTCTTTCCTTTACACAAGATCTTGTATATATGTAAGCATGGGGGTTGGACCTTAAGATTGATTGGTCTTCCTTTTGGGCATTTGGATTAACAAATTTAGAAACTATGTTAGAAATGAGTTTGGCCGACATATTATCTAACAAGAAATCTAAGTGGGTTACCCAAATGGACTCATTACTCTTGTCGGTTCTCCTCAGTACGTGAGATGTGTTTACATGATCTTGAATGGCTATGTGTTAGCATAATTATGTATTTTATGTTAATAATAACATGATGAATGAAAGCTTATGTTGTTATGTTGCGTTCGTGTAGAAGTTATGTCTGTACAGGGAGGACGAGGCCATAATCGAGGTCGTGGCCGTGGTTTAAGCCGAGGGAATGTGCCAGTTCCTGATGCTGGGGATGCTATTGCTCCCCAAGGACTTGTTGAAGGGGTAGACTTGCTGCGTGAGATGGTAGGATCTATCTGTCAGCTACCCGAGACTGCTAGGAAAAGGAAGAGAGTACCCGAGTCGAGGGCGACTATCGCGATGAGAGAGTTTCAGCATTTTAACCCTCCTATCTTTGTTAGGGATCCCAATCCCTAGGTGGCCACAGAATGGTTGGAGCTTGTGACCAGGATTCTGGATACACTACAGATAATTGAGGATGATCAAAGAGTTACATTCGCTGCATTCCAGCTGAGAAGGAATGCCCATGAGTGGTAGAAGTGTACCAAAACTATAATAGGAGGCATGTGGGATGCTTTTACAAAGGTATTTCTGGAGAAGTACTTTTTTGAGTTCTCGAGAGATCTTTACCGTGAGGAGTTCCTTTCTCTTACCCAGGGGGTGATGACTGTGGTTCAGTACAAGGCAGAGTTTACCAGTTTATCCCGATTTGCACACAAAATTATGGCTACAAATGAGTTACGTACAAAGAGATTTGAGGCCTACGATCCGAGATCGAGTGGCGGCATTTAGGATGTGAGTCTTTACAGAATTCGTAGAGATAGCCATTACTGTGAAAAATACCCTAAATGAGACACGCAAGGTAAGGGAGAGTAAAAACTAGTAGGACGGAGGAGGTCTGCAGTTTCAGGGGAGCAGAAACAAGCGCTAGAGGTCATCTGGCCTGAGTTCTCATCCTACAAAATCATACCAGTAGCAGTTTTCTGCACCAGCACCCTTAGTGACTTCAATGGAAAGGCTAGAGCAGAGAGAGCTATCGATGTAGATATCCAGGGCATCGTGTGTCAGAGTACTTGCAAAAGAGGCAATTTCAGAGTTTAGTGTCCGTCCAGTCATAGGGGAGAGAGCTGCTAGTTTGTTATACATGTGACCAGACATGACATATTCGTAGGAATTGTCGTTGTGGAAAGAGTGTACAGAGCACGTCAGGTGCACTAGTTGTCCGGCCCGCACAGGGACGACAGATTTATTTGCAGCCTGTGGCTTAGACGTCTAGGATTGCAGACAGGGGTGCCTCAGTACAGTCAGTACGGCAGTCGACAATTCAGGGCTATGGTGGACATACAAGAGCACCACAAGGCAGAGTATATGCCCTTACTGATCCATGTTCTTCTAAGGCACCAGTCATACCTGATGCTGCAGCTACTATATCTGTGATCAGAGGTACTCTCTTAGTGTATAGATCATGAGTCAGTGTTCTTATCGACACGGAAACATCGCATTCTTTTATTTCATCTACTTTTGCATCTATTTTGGGGTTAGAAATGAATTCGTTGGGTAGTACGTTGTGTGCAGAGACTCCAGTCGGTGGAAATGTGGTGTTGAGTCGAGTTTATAGATCATGTGAGTTGGAGGTCGCTGGTCACTGTTTAGAGTTTGATTTCATCATTCTAGAGATGACTACGTTTGATATCATCCTAGGAATGGACTGGTTGACTACCAATCGTACCTTTATCAATTGCGATTGACGGAGGGCATCAATTTGTACGCCTTAGGGTGATTGCTTTTGTTTTATGGGCGATCGGGACAAGGGTTTGGTGACCATGCCAGGTGTTGTTCGGAACCGAGGGAACGTACGTTTTCTCTTTTCTGCTCTCATGTTGGATGAGGCGATTGGGGTTCGAGGGGAGTTTTATCCTATGATTTGTGACTATCCAGATGTCTTTCTTAACGTACTGTTTAAGTTGCCACTGAGGCGGGAGGTAGAGTTTTCTATCGATCTTGTTCCGGGAGCTGCTCCTATTTCGATGACATCTTATCGCTTTCCACCGGCTGAGTTGCGAAAGCTCAAGGTACAGCTTAAGGAGTTTCTTGATAATGGGTTTGTACATCTGAGTATATCGCCGTGGGGAGTTCCAGCTTTATTTGCTAAAAAGAATGATGGGTCATTGAGATTGTGTATTGACTACCGAAAGTTGAATCGAGTAATGGTAAAAAAACAAGTATCCTATGCCAAGGATTGATGACTTGTTTGATCAGCTGAAGGATTCGAGTTGCTTTTCAAAGATTAATTTGAGGTCAGGGTATCACTAGTTGAGGATTAGGGATGAGGACATAGCGAATACCGCCTTTCAGACTCATTATGGTCACTATGAGTTTTTAGTTATGCCGTTCGGTTTAGCGAATGCTCCTACGACATTCATGGGTTTGATGAATCATATCTTTCATCCGTATTTCGACAGTTTTGTAGTTGTGTTCGTGGATGGCATTCTTATCTGTTCGCCCACAAGGGAGATGCATGAAGAACACCTGTGTATGGTTCTACAGCTTTTGAGAGAACATTGTCTGTATGCGAAGTTTGAGAAGTGTGAGTTTTGGATGCCTGAGGTAAGATTTCTTAGAGATGTGGTATCGAGGGATGGAGTATCAGTGAATTCTTTGAAGACTGACACAGTAATGGATTGGGAACAATCGAAGAAAATATTTGAGATCCGTAGCTTTTTGGGCGTAGCAGGCTACTACCGGCGATTCGTAAAAGATTTTTTTAGACTTACCATGCTGATGGCACGTCTTACGCGAAAGGAAATCAAGTTCTTTTGGAGCAAACCCCGTGAGTTGGCATTTTAAGAATTGAAGAAGATGTTGACCAATGCACCAGTGTTAGTTATTCCAGAATGAGGTTTTGGTTACACAGTGTATTGTGATGCGTCACACGGGTCTCGACAGTTGAAGACTCATGAGAAGAATTATCCGGCATATGATTTGGAGTTAGCAGCTATGGTGTAATAACCTGATTTTTTTTAAACCTTTAGTGTACACTAATCATTTTTTTTTTACAATAATCATCTAAAAGTTAAATGTATATATATATATATATATATATATATGTGTGTGTGTGTGTGTGTGTGTGTGTGTGTGTGTGTGTGTGTATATAAATAGATAGAATAT
>JAOTRH010099821.1:0-48152 GCA_034768845.1 Heliamphora exappendiculata
GGGCTTTGTACCCTCGAATTTTGGGCTCGTAAATTAAGCAATTACGTTGTTGTAACTCCGTATAGAACTTGTTATTACCTAGCAGGTCTTAAGTGGTTCAGGACTAGGGTAATAGGCTGGAGTCTATAGTTGTTACATTTGTCTTGAGTTGACAGAATCGGTACATAGGAATTATTTTATCTTATTTTACTTGGATGTGTGACCCGAGTGGGGAATACTGTTTTGTTACTGTTTTTCCTTAACTGTGGCACGTTATTTACACTGTTGACAATACATGGTTTTAAGGATAAAAACGTGAAGTTTTATGAAATGAAACTGTTTTGAGGCTCTTATTAGTATGATAGATAAAACTTGTGATTTTTAGGATGAAAAACCTTTTTGGCTCCTGTGAGTGAGTCAGCTTGTACTATAATTGCATATCCTTTTTTATGGCTTTATAGTCTTTTTTTATTGGGTTTCGGTTCACGGTGTGAAATTTTATTGTAAAACTTTTTTCTGGTGAAGTGGTGTCTGTAGGTTGACATTGAGGTGCCCGGAGGTGACTGATAACAAGACTTTTGTTTTGTCTTGATAGGTAGTTTATACCTTTTGTATATGTAACATGTTGTAAAGCACATGTAATTCTTATGGATGTATGCATGATTTATTGATTTTGAGAGAAGCATGGGTTGGTTGTTGTTTTTCGTAGTTTCTTACTACGTTTTTCGATACTTGGTTCAACGGCTTACGAAAAGGAGTTTTCAAATGGTTTATTTTTCATTTAAATTCTTGTACTTCGAGGGAGATTTTAAAACAACTTATACTTCTTTTAAAAGGTATTTCTTTATCCAAGAACGTGTACTTTGTTTTAAAGGGTTAGGCTTGTGGGGTCGTAACCGTAATTTTTTAGAAATACTCTTTTAAATTCAATAAATCCTCGGTAGTGCTTTTTACAAAGGTGTTTTCCTTGTTTGGCTTTAGAGTTTTTTATCTAGTTGTGGTTGGGCGGTTTTAGTGGTTGTTTGTGAGCTTTTCGCGTGACCCGGAGTTTGGGGCGTGACATTTGTGGTAGTTTAAATTAATTTTATGTGGAATTTGACTATGTGATTATGAAACCAACTTCGGAATAAGAACCAATGTTTTGATTAACTCCCTGATTGTATAATAAATAGTTTATGGTTGAAGATGTATTGAACTGATGAATGTTTGATGTGATATGTTGGGCGCACGTTTGTTGCATCTAAGAACAGGAGGATGACCTGGATACTGTCATCGCTAAGCTAGTTAACCATGCTGCAGAATTAAATAGTTGCGCGTTTCCAATGTGCAATTTAAAACCCATGTCAAAATTAGTTTAGCCTGTGTATGTTATGTTGGAAGGGAAATAATCAATTGAAAAGAAAATTACAATTACAATGTGTTTAGCAAACACTTTTGAAACCTTAAGAAATAAGCATGCTCAGTTTCAAAACAACGCTGTTAGGGGAAATTCTGTGATAAATAAAGCGTGTTTAGTAAATAAGTTTTCATAATAAAGAAAGCTTGTTTACTAAACACGCTTTTAGCTTGACTGAACGGCTTTGTACATAAAGCGTGTTTAGTAACCACGTTTTATCTATTATGAAAACGTGTTTAGTAACCACGTTTTATCTTTATACCGATAAGGTTATGAGTCACCTATGCATTAACGTGTTTGGTTACTATTATATTATTTGTTTATATAAGTGCAGTTTACCTATGCATTCACGTGTTTGGTTACTATTATTTGCCTATATATTTGCAATTTCTTTCGGTAAACTTTCATACCTTCGAGCAAGCTAGTAAAGAGAGGAAACAAATATTGTTTGGGGAAAGAGATTTGTTGGTGCTCATCTCTTATAGCATTTCTTTGTCTATCTCTCATTCTTTTTAATTTTTTAAAATTTATTTATTTTCTACAAGTGTAGGGATCTTGCTTTTTAGCTGAGACTCTGCAAATTTAGTAGAGAAATATCATTTACTGATTTTTCAGCTTGTGTCGGAGCCCGCACTTAAGCTGAGGTTCTGCCCGTTTGGTTATAAATCAGTTTTTATTTATTATTAATGGCCAGTTCAACCGTCTTTATTTAATTTACAACATTTTAATTTTTAGTCACTTATTTTACAGTATTTAAATTTCCAGTTATTTATAATTATAAATATTGTTAATGGCCAGTTCAACCGCTTTTATTTAAGTTATTTCTATAAAATGTCCTTACTCTTATTCACTTTATGTATCTGTGCTTACGTACTTGTTGTGTATATATATATATATATATATATTGTAACACCCAAGTCTGGACTCTAGTTGTAACAACTCGGACGGTAACTACTCGAAGAGCGACCTAGTCTAAATCCTAGTATTAGCGATGAAAAAATAATAAGAACTTAGGTCACTGCACGAATAGGAGAGACCTTAATTAACCCAAAAATCTTAAATTGACTCGAAAATCTTAAAGAGACTAAATACTCAGAGACAAAATCCTAATACTTAGAAAAGTCTCGAGACAACTTAAATTAAGTAAGTAATATAAAATATAAAATTAAAAATAAAATTTTTCATATTTAGGGTAAAATGACCATTTTGTCCATAGTACAGCAAAAAATCTAAAAAATTTAAAATTTGACACATGGACACCCAAAATTAGATGTTTATATACAATTAATTAATAAGAGATAAAATAACAACAAAAATGATATATTGCCCTTGCATGGCCGACCACCTAGGGAAACGTTCCCAAAAAGCTACTTTTTGCCTTTTTAAACTTAAAAATGAGAAAAAAGTGTATAAATTAAACATTATTTTGACCAAATACTATTTATACAAGTAATATACATAATAATATAATAATATAGGTCAACAAAAATAAACAAATAATTATTTAAAATTTCTACACAATAAATAAGTCAAAAAGTTAATTCTAGTCAAACTAACTTAATTTAATTTAAAAGCCTACACCTATTTAATTAATTATGATAAATCATGAAAAAACTAAATTAATTATAAATACTTCAATATAATAGGTTTTAATAGATTTAGATACCAAAAAGATATATAAAATTAATATTTTATGCATTTTCTTTCACAAAATGGTACCAAAACTTAATTTAAACCCTAATTTAATACAAAAATCAGATTTGTTTGCCCAAACCTGCCCTTAGCCAAATTCTCAAGCTGCCAAAAATCAGATTTGTAAGTGTCTAATAACTCCCACCTTCCATGCAACCAATAGGAATTTAGAAAAATATAAATTTTTATTACTTGCAATAATTATTCTTCATTATAATTTTCATTATAAAAACACACTCAAACACCCACTCTCCTTCATGAAATTCGGTTGAGAGTGTGAGGCAGAGAACCACCAAAATTTTCTCAGTATTTTCAATGAAGAATAAAAGAAGAAGAAAAAAGGAAAAAAGGAGGAGGAAAGGAACAAGGAAGAATTAATAAAGCTAAGTCCCATTATCTTACAATCTTCTAAGCATCAAAAGAGATAAGTAAATCTCATAAAATCTTCTGATATACTGTCATGAAATAATTCTCAATCTATCTCTATAATCAACCCTAAAGATAATAAACAAGATTTAACTCAAAAAGGCCTTGTTGGTATGAATAATAGACTGTTTATGTATGATCAAGCTTTACATGTGCTTGCATGTGTATATTTTTCAGTTTTATGGCTTGAATATTTTCTGGAGTTTTGGTTTGTATGAGTTTATGACATGCATGCAAAGAAAATACATCAAAAATTAACATAACATGAGCTAAGACATCAAAATCTTAAATAACCTGATTTTCTGGACATGCGAACATTCTGCCACCAACTTTAAAATATCATAAATAATTGTGAAAAAATGATCTTAAAGTGATATTTATGTCTATACCTATATATTTGAGTTCTCTTTCATACAAAATTGGTTCGAAGTGATTTCATTGGGTAGAACTCCATATATGTCATTTTTACCAAAGTGTGTCAGATTTTGGTCACTTTGAGTTGCAGACCTAAAACCCTAAGTTAGAGTGAGAAACGAGCTTGGGTCAAAACCTAAAACTTGTAGAGGACATATGTATCTTACTGTCCACCAAAAAGGAGTAAAAAATATGAAATCTTGATGGGTCAAACACTCCCCAAAGTCACTATTGAGATTTAGTGACTGACAGAGCTCTATGTCACACCTTTTTGTAAAATAAAAAACGAAAGTGTTTAGAAGCCAAATCCAAAAGTGGTAAACATGAAAAATATAAATAAAATATTAAACTAAATACTGAACAAAAATTATCCCAAAATACCCTTGAATGGTACCCTAAAGGCCTTGAGCATTCTCTGTTAAAACCCTACTCTATTGACCCTTTTTAGGCTGAACCATTTTTATAAATTAGCCAAAATCACTAACTCTTTCTAAATAACTTGCCCTAGAACAAAATATGAAACTTGTAGGGAACACCTTAAACTAAAACCCTACCAAATATTAAACCTATATCCCTTGAATTGATACCCCAAAACCGTGGCCAACAGAGGCCCAAATTCTGTGTTTTTCTCTGTAAAATGCGAAACTGTTTTTACTCAAATAAAATAAATGACCCATTTCCCCTAGGAACTGACCTTAGTGTTAAACATGAAAGTTGTAGAAAATATTTTTATATAAATAGTGTTCAAATTTTAGAAATTAAATCCATGTCTAGGTACCTCAAAACACTATCGGAACTTTAAAACTAGCAATTAAACAATTACCTAAATTTGACTAAGTGTACGAATGGCGTGTTATTTAGTGAAACTTAAATCTTTGGACTTATTATGAACTTGGTAAATAATTAGTGTATGAAAATGATTGATTTTGATGAAATAAACCTATGCCGGTAGTTCAATTCTATGTCACATAAATTATGGTTATACTTCGCATGCTTTAGCAAATTGTACCCCGTGCCATGTTGTGTTTATATGCCATGTTATAATTAATTGTAGACGAGAAGCATATTGCATATTATGAGCATTCCTACATTGCATCTTGAGTTATCGAAATTCCTTTTCTACCTTTCATTTTGGGTTGGGTTATTTGGAAATCATTCTTTCTGTGGTTTTGAATCTAAGGCGTCCTTGGTTGCCATACTTAAAAATGAATTGGGAGATTGTTTATAAAAAGGGGGTTAAGCACCATGGGTTCGTCACTAGCCTATTATTTAGACTTTGGGTTGACGCTTAATGAGTATCCTGGTCCTTGATGTGCGATCGATTGGCCCGGATAAGGATGGATAAAACTAGTTGGCCCGCCCCCACGCCATTGCCATTGAGTAAAACGGATAAGACATGTAGCCAAGGCGAGCGTTTACCTTTCACAACGAGGCGAGAATAAGTTAGGTGATCAATGTACCATCAAGTCTACTCTGTAACTCCCAGCGTGAAATTCATGATATTATTCTAGAAATAAGCTGGGTTGGGCAATTGCATTACATTCATCTGCATCACGCACTCGCACAATTATTCTTATATATGCTCACCCTGTTGAAAATGATAAATTGTCTATCTCTTTGCCCTTAAATTTGTATTGGGTATTATACGATATGTATTGTAGGATATTTTGTTGTGAGTTTGTTAGACAGTTTGGATAATTTGCTTCTAGGCTCTGGCTCGTGGCATTCGTGCCACAGGTGAAGAAGAGGAACCATTTGAAGAATGTGGGTTCGTTGAAGAAGAAGATTTTGGAGAAGAGGGAGAGTGGAAAGAGCTAGCAGATCCCAACAATGCCACTTAAAGACATAGAAACTTCTCTTTTTGATCTTTTGTTCAGTTTTTCACAGACATATTGTAACTTTTGTTGAATTTTTTGGATGACTGTAATCATTAAGTACTTTGAACAAATTTTGAACCGTTAATGATGTAGTAATTATCATATATAATTATGATTGCTCGGCTAGAATATTTTTCTTATTTATAGTTACGTATGTCTCGACGTTCCCGGAGGACTGGGCATCACAGTTGGTATCAGAGCCTAGGTTTAGTGAACCTTCAGGCCTTGGAAAATGGGAGATTATGAGTTTTGTAGCATAGAAATTCTGTAGAATGTCCGTACTATTAATTTATCACATATAATTTCCAACAACTCAAAATAGTTATCGTAAGATTTTCTTTATCTTTCTTTCTTTAGGATGGCGTCCGATGCAGAGCCGGCTGCGGAACCGTGAGTAGCACCAGAACCTGAAGACTCGGATCCCGAAGAAGATCCGAAGGAAGAAGCAGCTGAAGGGCAATACCCGGTAGACGTATTTTCGTTAGCATGGATGATTCTGGATGAGTGGCCAACTCAGGGAGAAGAAGAGGTCGAGGAAGTAGGAGCAAACGAGGGATCAGATGTAGTAGGGGATAAGGCAGACTTTGAAGCCGACGATGACGAGGAACTTGAGGACGACGGCGAGAACATGGAGCGAGTCATCACCTTCTTTTACGATCCACTAGAGGTGCCGCCCTCAGAGCTAGATGATGATGAAGCAACAGACACAGTAATCTACTGGAGCCGCCAAGACTACCGTAAAGACTACCGTGTTGAGGAACGGGTGTATGCGAGAGTATTCCCTAAAAGAACGTGGAAGTGGAAAAAACCCGAGTCTTTTCCAAGGTACATGGGTCCGCTAAGGGTATTGAAAAGGTGCGATGAAACCACCTACCGTCTGAAGGTACTGCCGGGATTCAAAAGGCTATTAGGGGATAGAATGGATGCAAAGTGGATGCAGACACAGAAACCAAGGAGTAGGAGGGGGAACATTAACCCGCGTAAGCCGGCAACCGACTTCAACAATCTAGAAACGTACCTGGAGATACTAGTTGCCATAATCAACAGGGCTCGTAAGGGACCAGAGGGCTTTTGGCACGTAGAAGGGCAATGGCACTGCTACGGTATCTACGAGGCAACGTGGGAGCGTGACTCAGTTATTCGCTACTTCTATCCGCATCTGTTTGTTTAGGTCTTAGCATGTTAGGCGGTATATATTTCTTTAGTTGGATGATGTATGCGTTTTGTGAACTCTTAAAAACTTTGTAATGGTTATGTGGAATGCAAATGTTCGTTGCTAAATTCTTCATAAGCTACTTGTAATCTCAAACAAAATTCTGTAATATCCCAAAACATGAAAACAATTAAGAATAGAAACAACCCTCGAATCTCGACACTCTCTCAAGATAGTTGATAAATAATCAAACCACCGGCAAGTTAACTAACCCCTAGATGAGAAAGCACTAAGAGTAGCCTAAGTTTTGGCGGAAACCACCATTAAATTCCCGTAGCTTCACCCTTACGAGTTTCTCTTCCCAGACCCTTGTATCAACTTCTAAACTTGGTTAAAATTCCTTGCTTCTAACAGCACCGGTCCTCAACAATGCTACCCCGTGACATTCATAGGTGAATCCTTCACCACCATTCATTCTTCTAACTTCTATACTACATCCGACTAAAGCAATTTTATGAACTCTTGAAATCCCAACATGGGGAGTTGACTTGGATGCTTGAGTTGAAGTACGTTCGACCGACGCAACTTCAAGTTAAACATCTAGTTTGGTTACTCATTGCTAAAATGTATCTTTTGTCGGGATCTAATGTTGCACAGATTGATCTTGAGAGCCTCATTTCTATAATGTTCATTAGTAGCTGACCTCTTTTCTTCGATGCATTTGAGCCTCAACCGACCTCTCAACCTGGGTCAACGGTGATTGCTTAAATTATAACCCCTTGCCTTTGAACTATCTGGGAGTCCACTCTAAGATATTCTAACCCTGCAACTCGTGCTCACACCATTTGAAAATTCTCAGCTAAACGCTTCCCTATTCACCGCCTTATGATCACTTTCCGTGAAACTGTCCTTATTAAACCCCACGCATGTTTTCCCTGTCAACCCTCAAAACCTTGCCCTGTAGGCCCGCGAGTGATGATGATCGTCTGGATATCAGTTTATTAGGCTTCAACGCTTTCACGAAAGATTAGGACAATGCCCGGGGTAATCTTTCTTCAACATTACAACTTAAATAATGGTTTATTCAACTAATTATATCTTTTCAAGGGACCCACACATCCAACAACCCGGGAAGCAAAAGATTCGTATCAACAATAGGGAAGTGCAAAACAAGAAGCAACCTCGAGTTTCGGATAGGCTTAGTTAAAGAAAGAGTATCCATACACATCATTAGTCATGTCAGTTTTTCCACCAAAGTGTTGTATCCAAATATTGCCATCCCCACCTTCAACGAAGAATTTTGACAACCCTGGGCATCAAGAGCCTGATTAAGAATTAACCGTCAAACCAAAATAGATCACATGACTCGATATTTGCATTAACTATACCTTTATCATGCTTATTTTACCCTAGAGTGACCAACCATCGGAGAAATATGATCCAGTCAATGGATGAGACATCCAAACCCTGCGTGCCTGTACGTGAAGGACTATGGCAGAAGTTAAGAGAAACAATACAATACTTGAAAAGACTGGAATAAGGACGAAAGTATATGATTACAGACTTCATCACTAGGATCGTCGAGATCGCATCAGGAGCACAACGACATTCGAGTTACAATGGGTCGCCTCACCAAGATCATTCGCTTTCTATTGGTTAAACCTTGCGACACATCGATAACTACAAGCAAAAAGTATGCTTGTGAGATTTTACACCAACATACGTTTTCTACCATACCTAACCAAGACATGCATCTCGCTTGGGCAGTTTGAATACCCAGTTATGAACCATCAAAAGCATGTTAAGAGTATGCATAAGGGAAATTGAAGAAAACTCTTATTTTCGGTCCAAACCTGCTTACAACCACAGCTGCCGAACCAGCTTTTGGAACCGTATGAGGTTTTGTGTGTGAACAATACTGCAAAATTATCAATATACGGAATAGAAATAGAAAGGAACTGATTGGTCGGAATAAATCTCTGTTAGTCAATAAAATGAGAACCATAATGTGATAATAGAAATCCATAAAGAAGTAGAAGTAGTAGCCCTGCATTGACAATCTATAGTAAAAAACGATATAATCTCATTGAATAAGACTTTTCATACTAATAAACAGATTCGGTGTTATGCTTTCACCTTATAAGTAGAACCAACTTTATCAAACTGTTCGATGACCCTTTTTCCTTTTCTCTTCCCTGAAGATGACAGAACAAAGACAGAATCACGAGAGCTCAGTGAAAGTAAATGGAACCAAGGAGGAAGTAGAAGTTTCGAGCCTAGCACGAATTTTGCAAGATCTAACAGACAATTTGGATCGATCGCGAGGGAAGGCACCCCAGGAAGGATCATGGTACTTATCGGACTTAAGGGTACAGAATATTCCAGCACTTGAGAAGAAGAATTTTTCCCGAACAATAGAGGTTTGGATTAAGGCCACAAAGCAACAACAAATGACAGTAAGAGCTTGTTATAAGTGCAACCAGCCAGAACGTAAGACGACGCATTGCCCAACAAGAATTGGAGAAGATGATCAAGGAGGACCACTGAGGAACAAAACGGGATTTGTTCATAAAAATCTGTACCACTCTCCTAACCAACCAAGGCTAGTAAGGAATCAATCTTCAATGGTAAGGCTCTGCTATGAATGCGGTCAGCTTGGGCACGAAAAGTACTAATGTCCGCAGTTTGTACAGAAGGACTGGGAAGATCAATGGCAACAACGAAAACCACCGCAACCTCAATCGGGAGAGCGCTAATAGCCTATCCAAGCTGCCGAACCTATTGCCAATCAGTAGAGTGAGAAAGGAAGATCACCCCTTAATAGGAACTTAAGGCCTCAAGAGTACCCTGGCAGCAAAACAGGATTGAGAAACGCCAAGAATGGCAACGAGAGTTGATCAATGGGAGAACAAATCTTTGCTTTGGGAAAGTAAGAGAGGGAGGGTACACAAGTCATATAAGATATGTCCGTGCTATTCAATACCTAAGGGAGAATATTGTTTGATTCTGGAGCATCTCATCCTTCCATATCTTAGTACGTAGGCAACCTTTATCCTTGGAACCCGAAATGTTAAAAAGCAAACTATAGGCAACAATACACCTTTAGAATATCGTATGCAAGTGGACTATGTTTGTAGTAGCGTGCACGTTGAGAGTACCAACACCCTTTATGCCATACGACTTGGGAGTTATGGATTTTATTGAGAACAACGTGAAAACCCTGACACTAAATAATGCGAAGATGAATACATCAAGTAACTTCAACGGAAGATTACCTTACATGCTCGCCAATACAAAAGCCTCATCAAAAAATTGAGTTACCCTGAGTTGTATGTGAATATAAGGACATACTTCAAGAAGAGCTCAGTAGGCATCCAAAGCTAGGTATTCCGAAGGAAAAGCGATTCTATTAATAGAAGCTCTAGGGCAGCACCACGGGAGTGAGAAAGCCAAAACAGGAAGGCACAACGCTAGTGAATCATCCTCAACCATTCACACGATGAAGTACGATATGAAATTTCGAGGACAAAATTTATTTAAGGGGGTAGATTGTAACACCCCGATCCGGACTCTAATTGTAACAACCCGAACTGTAATTACCCGAAGAGCGACCTAGCTGTTAGGATTGGTATACTGAAAATTATGTTTTTAGTATTTAATTTTATTTTTAATAAAATTAATTTTTTATTTTATGAGAATCTTTATGAGCAATTTATGTATATCACTTTTTTGCTATGCATGGATGTCTAATATTATATATAGTATTTAATCTGATGTGTAGAGTACGACTTACACACAGAAGACCAGATTTTGGGTTCTTGCAGAATATAAGTTTTATGTTCACAATTTAAATAAAAATGGACATGCCATCGGTACGACTGTGGCACAGAATTTTAGTAGGCCTGCCTTGGTTACACGGAGCAGATAATAGCATCGTCTGTTATTCCGACTCTTTGTGTCAGTACATTTTGTATGTATTGAACAGGATATTTAAGCTAATTAATTTTGTATTGATTACTGACTATATAAATTAATTCATATCCTAAGGTTATCATGAATAGTACTTATCCTTTTAATCTCGAAATAATTATTGATTTGCATATATTTAATATTCGTTGTTTTGATTCATTAGAGGGCGCGATCTTATATGGGTCTATATTCCCAATGAGTTAGATAACGGTATTATTTATATAAAAATTATTAATTATTAACGAAATTCACGTCCCGAATGATCGTGATTGACGATACCCCCTTAAGTATACTTATAAGTTTTGACCAGATCAAACCTTATAGGTGGATTTAATTATTCGGCGGTCAAATAAGTTAAGCGGAAGGGTTTAAGGAATATCAAGATGCCAATTAAATTAAATTGTCAGTAATTAAATTTAATTGGCGGGTATCGAGAATCTTAACGTGGAGAGACATGGTAAGCATTTATTAAACGGAGCTCAATGCGAGAAGGTTATGAGATTATGGGTCAGAGTACAATTATTGTTCTTTAGTGGTGTAAACTGTAATTCAGTATTTTATAAAAATTGTAGAAATCGCTATCGGTTTTCCATAATTGAAGATACCGCTATGCATCTTTCTTTAATTGTAGAAATCGCCGGTAGGTGTTTGTGTTCCACTGAAAGTCTAACTCATAATTACTCCATAGGTCTCTACTGTAGCCTTATATATACGCAGGTAGACTGAACCAGTTTGAGATTGATAGATCAGATAGTTCATATCTCATATATCACTATTATGATATTATTTTTGTCTCTCAAGACTTAAATATATCGGGGTTCTATCGGTACGAGTTCTCGGAGGATCGTAGCCTACACTACGTTCGAGGATCGCGTAAGGGAATACAGTAGAAGATTTGATAAGAGCTTCAACTCGGAATTAAGTCGTAGTTGAAGATTAGATCGACAAGAGGTATTCTTCTAAATTAACTTTGATTGCACGGGTTTATTTTTAATCATTCTTTGACAAAATTTTTATTTGGAGCCCGTTTCGGCGTTTGCCCGCCCAGTTAATTTTTTTTTACTGAAAATTGTTTTACAAAAATAATAATCTTGGCAGTATTGCCTCCAACAAATTGGTATCAGAGCCGTTTTGTTTTTTGTTTACGGTTTATCGGGGTTAGGTACATTTAGAATTGTGCTAGCTTTATTTTGCAGACGTTCTAATTCCGATTTTATGATCATATTTTATTTTTATGTTTGATTGAATGCGTGAATGATGATTTAATTTAATTTTTTAATCACGGGGGTTGACTGCGTTTAATTAATTAATTTTTATATCGAATGTGAGGTTACGAAACGTAGGTTTCGATGTAAATTTTTTTTTTCTTTAAATTTTTTTTCTAATTTATTAAAAAGAAAAAATAAGAACAGGTATGAACGAAACAGCGGTAGTTGGCGGCGACAACCGGCGGTGGTTCCGGTAGTTTAAACCTGCAGTATTTTTTTTTTAGCCAAAACAGTTTTTTTTTTATAAGTAAAAAAAGGGCCGCAGCAGTTTTTAGCCGCACAGCCAAGCTTCCAAGCAGCAAGTGGCGCAGCGCCAATTTTGACAATTTTCAAAGCAAACCGCAGCAACCCCAGAAGCGGCAAGTGGATTCCAGCGGAGCCCAACGCTGTTTTCGGCACAGCCGATTTTCAAAGCAAACCACAGCAACCAATGAGGGGGCGGCTGTTTGGAGTAACTACTGGCGCGCAGCAGCTTTTCCCAAGAAGAAAGGTGCGATTTCCAGCAGGCACAACAACTTTCCAAATCAAACAAAGCAAACAGCACCAGGCCACCGAACAGTTGAGGATTCCTAAGCAAACAGTAAAACAATTCCAAACCGCATCAATCCCAGGCAATTTCGGAAACTATTAGAGCAATTTTTGGCAAAGTGGATTTTTTTTGGATTGGTTGGGGTTTTTTGGATGCTTGGGAGTTGTGCTTCAAAACAAACTCAGCCGTGGGTTTTGCAGTCCAAGCCGCAGCCGTCTCCTAACCCAATAAAAACACAGTTTTTGGTGTTTTATTTTTTTAAAACACTCCACAGCCGGATTCCATGTGGTGATCACATGGTTTGGGATAATCAACTAGTGCTTCACTGTTTGGCTTGGATTAGAAAGCTATTAGGGAGACAATCCAGTATCTAGCGGCGGGAATTGGTGTTTATCCAAACACATGAACTTTATTTAGAAAATGAGTCTTCCAGCTTATTCTTTTAAGAATAGGAGACTAAAACTCTTTAGAGTTTTGATTCGATCATAAAATCAGAATATTTATCTTTCATTTAATTTATTTTTATATATTAATTGCGTGGATGATAACTGTTGATTTTATTTATTTTGTTAATTTAATTAATTCGAATATTTTATTTTAATTAAAATATTTTGTAATGAAAAATAATTTTTTTAATTAATTAATTTAATTAAATAAAAAAATTTAGATATTTTATTTTTTTACAAAATATCACGTTTAAGATGATTTTTTTAAAGTCGGATATCCTGGAAAAACATGAAAATTAATTTTGGATTTTGAATTAATTAAATAAAAAAATATTTAATTGAAATAAATTATTATTTTTAAAAAAATATGAAATGAAAAATAAAATAAATAAATAACTTTAATCACTACCTTAATTGAAAAGCTAGAGGAAAAAATGTGCATTTATTAAATTTTATTTGTTACGCATTTAAACACGGAAAGATAGTTTGATAAATCAGAATTTTTCGAATCGTATACATGGAAAGATATTTAATTTTTTCAAATTGTGTGCCTTTCGAAAGATGGTTTGATAAACCAGAATCTTTGAAATCGTGTACACGGAAAGATGTTTGATTCTTTCAGATCGTGTGGCTTTCGAAATTAATAAATTTATTTTAATTAAACGGATTTTTATAACGCTAAAAAATATTTCAAAAATCTAAGTAGCAGAGGAAATTTATTCACAGATAAATTCCGCGATCTCCATCACCAGTTTATAGGCGATGCAATTGAACCTTGCGTGTTGGCAGTAAGGCCTTCCTCCCAATCGGACAGATTAATTACCGTATCGCTAGTACAAATCTCATTTAGAGATAATTATGAATAATTGTTAGTGTAGATCACTTCTCAATCTGAAGGGTTCATTGCGAAACGATTGATTTGGGATTAGGTGATGGTTAACACTTAACTGTTTATAATAGTATCATCTCTATCTGAGTCACTGCTATTATATATTGAATCGAAACTACGTTAACTATTTAATTTTACTTGGCATGGTCAGTTGCCTAGATACTAAAATTAAAAAAAAAAAACCTGTTTGATCTGATGAAGAATAGTAGACGTCCACCCATCGTGGCATGCTATTCTCAGGTAACTAGGCTGCTGGCGAATTAATTTTAAAATGGTAGAGGGAACCAAATTAAAATGAATTCAAAATTTTGCACATCATAAATAACAGTTTTTTAATTATGCGATTATCAGAATTAAAATATATTTTAACCCACTCACTTTAATACTCAAAGAAAATAAACTAACGGGACCAAATTATGTTGACTAAAAATGCAAAGTGGATATAACTTTAACTACCAATAGTATTCTTTCAATACTAAAAAATGTGTCTGTTTCAGAAAAAAGTTCTTCAACGGGCCGAAAGGCATGAAGAAGAAAAATGTTTAGAAACAGAGACACACTATTTTCAGGGTAGTTAGTGAGCTACGAACTGGTGTGAAAAAGCGAAAAGGCAAATGTTTTCACTGCAACCAGACCCGGCACTGAAAAAAGCTATGTCCAGTATTTGTCAGAAGGCAGAACAAACATGGTAATTTCTGTTCACTGGTTGTGAAAATATGTTTAGCGGTGTTATCTATTGGTACTGGGTGTGTAGATACAAGAGCCACTAATCATGTATGTAATTCATTGTAGGAGTTTCAAGAAACCCGACAACTTAGTGATGGAGAGATTTATCTGCATATGGGCAATAATACAAAGGTAACAGCAGTTGCAGTAGGAGATGTCACTATCAGTTTTGGTAGAGATCGGGTTTTAATATTGAGAGATTGCCTTTATGTACCTGCCATTAGAAGGAACTTACTTTCTATTTCTCGATTGGATAAAGATGGATATTTGATTTATTTTAATAACTTTGTAGTTATTAATGATAATAAACGGGTTATCTATTCTGGTACATTGGTGAATGATCTTTATATTATTACTCTAATCTCTCCTACACTGCAACTGACAAACGAATAATACATCTATATTACCATATAAGAGAAAGTTCATTCTTTAATGAACCAAACGTCTCTTTGACACTTACGTTTAGGTCATATTAATCTAAAATGTATAAACATACTGGTAGCAGACGGACCTTTGAGTTCATTGAAAGTGGAGGCACTTCCAGTCTGTGAATCTTGCTTAGAGGGTAAGATGACCAAGAGGCCATTTTCGGCCAAATGCTATAGAGCTAAAGAACCGTTGAAGCTGGTTCATTCTGATGTGTGTGGTCCGATGACAATCCGGGCTAGAGGTGGTTTTGAGTACTTCGTCAGTTTCATTGATGACTAATCAAGGTTGAGAAATTCAAAGAATTCAAGATTGAGGCAAGAAGCGTCCGGGTAAAAATATCAAATTACTACGATCCGACCGTAGTGGGGAATACCTCTTTAGAGAGTTTAAGGACTACTTGTCATTAGAGGGAATTACATCTCAGTTGACTGCACCTGGCACTCCACAGTAGCATGGTGTAGCAGAAAGAAGAAATATGACTCTTATGGAGATGGTAAGGTCAATGATGAGTTATTCAAGTTTACCTGATTCGTTTTGGGAACTCGCTTTAGAGACAGCGGCTTGCATTCTGAACATAATTCCTTCTAAGTCAGTACCTTCTACTCCCATAGAATTATGGACCGGGTGTAAGCCTAGTCTGAAACACATTCAGATTTGGGGGTGCCCAGCACATGTGCTAAAAGGGAACGCCGGTAAGTTGGAACTGAGGATAAAAGTTTATTTTTTCGTGGGGTATCCCAAGGGAATGAAGGGTGATCTATTTTATAATCCTAAGGATCAGAAGGTCATTGTTAGCACTAATGTCCGATTCTTGGAGGAGGATTATATTATGGATTACAGGCCCAATAGAAAAATTATTCTGAAAGAACTGAGAGAAAATACCAGTAGAACGAAAGAGAAATAACAAGTCACTGATATTCCATTACCTCGTCGTAGTGGGAGGATTATCGGGACATGTGCAAATCAAGAACATGGTGCTGATGCATAGGGTTCAGATTCTGTACAGCCTGTTACTTCTAGTATACAGACATAGGTAATGCCTCGTCGTAGTGGGAGGGTTATTCATTAACTTGACCGGTATATGTTCTTGGAAAAGTCTTTTGACAGGATCCCGCAGAACTAGATACTGAGCCCTATAACTACAATGAAGCACTATAAGACAAAAATACAGATCTTTGGCAAATGGCTATGAATTTAGAGATGGAATCTATGTATTCTAATCAGGTCTAAAAACTTGTAGAACCACTCGAAGGGATAAAATCCATTGGATGTAAGTGGATCTACAAGAGGAAGAGAGGAATAGATGAAAAGGTTGAAACCTTCAAAGTTAGGCTTGTTGCTAAAGGGTTCGCTCAGAAATAAGGGATCGACTATGAGGAAACTTTTTCGCCGGTAGCCATGTTTAAGTCTATTCGGATTCTCTTATCCATTGCCGCACATTTTGATTATGAAATCTGGTAAATGGACGTCAAGATAGCTTTCCTTAACGGAAGTCTTGACGAGTGTATCTATATAATACAACAAGACGGATTAATTGCAAATGGCCTAAAGTACATGTTGTGCAAGTTTAAGAGATCCATTTATGCAATTAAGCATGTATCATTATTTTGAAACACTCGGTTTGATCAAGCTATAAAGTTTTATAGTTTTGATCAAAGTTCAGATGAGTTTTGTGTGTACAAGAAGCGTGACGGAAGCGTGACGACATTCCTAGTACTTTATGTAGATGATATTTTGCTCATTGAAAACGATGTGGAGGCATTATCTACGGTTAAAGTATGGTTATCTGGGCAGTTCGATGTGAAGGACTTGGGAGAAGCCAGTCACATCCTTGGGATCAAGCTTATACGAGATCGAAAATAAAAAAATTGGGCTTATCACAAGTAAAGTATATCGATGATATCCTTACCCATTTTAGCATACAGGATTCCAAGAAAAGATTTTTCCTTTTCAAGTATGGAATCACTCTATCCAAGGATCAGTGTCCTAAGACACCTGATGAGATAGAGAGGATGAATGCGATTTTTTATGCTTCGGCTGTAAGAAGTCTCATGTATGCTATGCTTTGTACTAGACCCAACATCTGATTTGCCGTTGACATGGTTAGCAGATATCAGTCTAATCCAGGGCAGGAGTATTAGACTGCGGTAAAGAATATATAATGAAGTACCTGAAAAGTACTAAGGATTATATATTTGTTTACCAGGCAGACAGTCCAGTACCTTTTTGGAGTACACAGACTCAGATTTCTAGTCAGACATAGAGTTTTACATCAGAGTCAGATGTATGACAGTATAGTTTTGAGTATAAGTAGGAGATTGTTAGGGGTTGTATACTAAAAATCATGTTTTTAGTATTTAATTTTATTTTTAATGAAATTAATTTTCTATTTTATGAGAATCTTTATGAGCAATGTATGTATATCATTTCTTTGTTATGCATAGATGTCCAATATTCTGTATAGTATTTAATCTAGTGTGTAGAGTACGACTTACACACAGAAGACCAAATTTTAGGTTCTTACAGAATATAAATTTTATGTTCACAGTTTAGATGAAAATGGGTACTATCGGTACGACTGTGGTACAGAGTTTTAGTATGCCTATCTTGGTTACGAGAAACAGATAATAGTATTGTCTATTGTTCCGACTCTCTGTGCTAGTACACTTTGTGTGTATTGAACAAGACATTTGGGGTAATTAATTTTGTACTGACTAATGACTATATAAATTAATTCATACCTCGAGATTTTTATGAATAGTGCTTATCCTCTTAATCCCGAAATAATTATTGATTTGTATATATGTAATATTCGTTATTTTAATTCATTGAGGGTGTGATCTTATATGGGTCTATATTCCCGGTGAGTTGGATAGCTGTATTATTTATATGACAATTATTAATTATTGACAAAATTCAGGTCCTGAATAATCGGGATTGACGATACCCCCTTAAGGATATTTATAAGTTTTGACGGGGTCAAACCTTGCAGGTGGATTTAATTAGTCGGCGGTTAAATAAGTTAGGCGAAAGGACTTAAGGAATATCAAGATGATGATTAAATTAAATTGGCAGTAATTAAATTTAATTGGCGGGTATCGAGAATCTAAACGCGAGGAGAAATGGTAAGCATTAAATAACAAGAGTTCAATACGAAAAGGTCTTGAGATTATGGGTCAGAGTGCAATTATAGTTCTTTAGTGGCGTGAACTGTAATTCAGTATTTTATAAAAATTGCAGAAATCGCTGCTGGTTTTCCATAATTGCAGATACCGCTATGCGTCTTTCTTTAATTGCAGAAACTGCTCGTAAGTATTTATGTTCTACTAGAAGTTTAACTCATAATTACTCTCCAGGTCTATACTGTAACCCAATATATAGGCGGGTAGGCTAAACCAATTTGAGATTGATAGATCAGGTAGTTCATATCTCATATATCACTATTATGATATTATTTTTGTCTCTCAAGAATTAAATATATCGGGGTTCTGTCGGTACGAGTTCTCGGAGAATCGTAGCCCACACTACGTTCGAGGATTGCATAAGAGAATACAGTAGAAGATCTGATAGGAGTTTCAACTCGGAATCAAGTCGCAGTTGAAGATTAGATCGACAAGGGGTATTCTTCTAAATTAACTTTGGTTGCACGGATTTATTTTTTATCGTTCTTCGTCAAAAGTTTTATCTGGAACCCGTTTCGGCATTTGCTCGTCCAACTAATTTTTTTACCAAAAATCATTTTACAAAAATAATGATCTTGACAGTATTGCCTCAAACACTAGCCTAAACCCTAGTATTAGCTACAGAAAGACAATGAGAACTTAGGACATTGCACAAATAGGAGAAATCATAATTAACTCAAAAACCCTAAATTGACTCGAAAATCTTAAAGAGACCAAATACTCAAAGACAACGCCCTAATACTCAGAAAAGTCTTGAGACAACTTAAATTAAGTAAGTAACATAAAATTAAAAATTAAAAATTAAAAAATTTCATAATTAGGGTAAAATGACCATATTACCCATAGTACAGTAAAAATTTCTAAAAATTTAAAATTTGACATATGGACACCCAAAATCAGATATTTATATACAATTAATTAATAAAAGATAAAATAACAACAAAAAATGACCAAATTACCCTTGCATGGCCGGCCACCTAGGGAAACGTGTCCAAAAGGTTATTTTTTTGCCTTTTTAAGCTTAAAAATAAGAAAAAAGTGTACAAATTAAGTATTATTTTGACCCAATACTTTTTATACAAGTAATATACATAATAATATAATAATATAGGTTAAAAAAAGCAAACAAATAATTATTTAAAATCTCTACACAATAAATAAGTCAAAAAGTTAATTCTAGTCAAATTAGCTTAATTTAGCTTAAAAGCCTACACCTATTTAATTAATTATGATAAATTATGAAAAGACTAAATTAATTATAAATACGCTATTATAATAGATTTTAGTAGATTTAGATACCAAAATAATACATAAAATTAATATTTTATATATATATTTTCACAAAATAGTACCAAAACTTAATTTAAACCCTAATTTAATACAAAAAGCAAATTTGTCTGCCCAAACCTGCCAAATTCCCAAGCTACCAAAAATTAGATTTGTAAGTCCCTAATAACTTCCACCTCCCATGCAACCAATATGAATTTAGACTTTGGGTTGATGTCTAATGAGCATCCTGGTCTTTAATGTGGGATCGATTGGCCTGGATAATGATGGATAAACTGGTTGGCCCGCCCCCACGTCGTTGCCATTGAGTAAAATAGCTAAGGCATGTAGCCAAGGTGGACGTTTACGTTTCGCAATGGGGTGAGGATAGGTTACGTGATCAATGTACCATCAAGTCTACTCTGTAATTCCCGGCGTAGAACTCATTATATTATCCTGGAAGTACGTTGGGTTGAGCAATTGTATTGCATTCATCTGCATCATACTCGCCCAATTATTTTTATATGCGCTCGCCTTGTTGAAAACGATAAATTGCCTATCTCTTTGCCGTTAAATTTGTATTGGGTATTATACGATATGTATTGTAGGATATTTTATTGTGAGTTTGTCAGACAGTTTAAGAAATTTGCTTCTAGGCCAGCTCATGGCATTCGTGCCACGTGTGAATAAAAAGAACCATTTGAAGAATGCGGGTTCGTTGAAGAAGAATATTTTGGGGAAGAGGGAGAGTGACAAGCGCCAGCAGATCCCAACAGTGCCACTTAAAGACGTAGAATTTTCTTTTTTTGATCTTTTGCTTAGTTTTTCACGAACATATTGTAATTTTTGTTGAATTTTTTGGATGACTGTAATCATTAAGTACTTTGAACAAATTCTGAACCGTTAATGATGTAATAATTATCATATGTAATTATGAATGCTCAGTTAGAATATTTTTCTTATTTATAGTTACGTATGTCTCAATATGCCCGGAGGTCGGCCGTCACACACACACACGCATATATATATATATATTACATGTATTTAATTTTCAGCTCATCTATTATTATAAATATTATTAATGGCCGGTTCAACCGCCTTTATTTAATTTATTTACGTATATTTATTTATGTATTTATTTTTTGTATCCTTACGCTGTTACTTTTTGTACTCCACGAGCATCGAATAATTGCTAAAAAAGAATAGACATACCTTTCTTGAGTTTGGTTGGATAATATTAGTCGATATATTTTTTTGTTTGAAATTATTATCCAACGCCCTTGAGATTTAAAACTGAAAATAAAAAAATATTTTATAACTTATCTAAAAAAGTAACAAGAAATGAAAATAAAAAAAATTCTCAATAAATATATATTGAAAGGCTACAACATTATATTATCCCAAAATAAAGGAACGTATTTTTCTCCTATTTAAATAAAATTTTCAGAAGGATAAAACATAGCTTTTAGAACATCTCAAACGGGAAATTAGGTTCCATTTGGTTCACGGATTACCTTTTTTTTGGCTTAAAAACTAAAAATATTACTCTCTCTTCGTTTGGCAACTAAAAATTGTAGTCATTTTATTTATTAACTAAAAGGATTTATATTACATTTTAGCTAAGGCCACTTCAGCAGGTATCTTTTTATCCTACGGTGTATAACACCCAACACCCAATGAAATGTGAGATTTAATTCTTACTGTCTCCTTTAAACTCGGTGGAGGAGCGGATGGGCCTAATTGATACCTAAATGAGATTAGATTAAATAGATAATAAATTGGTGGTATTGGTCCCATTTAAAATAATGGTTTATTATAACATATAAAATTACAGGGTCTCTTTTATCAAAATCTTTTTATTTTTTAAAATAACTATTTGACAATAGGATTATAGTTTAATTACTCCCTTGTCAAAACCTAATTTTTATAATTATAATTATTAAAAACCTAAACTTAGTTAACACAAGTAAAAATATTAATCTTGGCTTAAAAATATGTTTTCCTACACAATTTAACTAAAAGTCTAAAATTTCTCATAACATCGCTATTAAATAAAAAAATATATTTTTATAAAATATTTATTTTCTTTTATTAACTAGCACAATATACAAATGTTAGCTAACGTATTAAAATTCTAACTTAATATAAAATTCTAATTTATTAAATTAAAATCATAACTGTCACGTCCCAAACTCCGGGTCATACGAAACGCCCACAGACAAAAGTTTTGGGATACAACAATCCACCAAAACCGCCTAAACATAAACGGGTCAAAAACCATAAAGCCAAAATGAGGTTAAAACATTTGTAAAATGCACTACCGAATGTTTATTTAATGTAAAAGAGAAGCCCAAGAGACTAGGGTCACGACCCCAAAGCAAAGTCTTTGAAACAAGACACCAAAAATTTTCAAGTTGCCCAGATCGATCGATCAGTGAAAAGATCGATCGATCGGTCACTTGTCTGCACAAGAGATCCGAGAATATCAAAGGACCGCTAGATAAATCGATCGATCAATCTATCGATCCGTCCTACTCCAGGTTGTTTTTCAAGCCAAAAACCTGATTTTTAACACTTGGAATAATTTTCAAACTTTTCAACACATTTTGGGCAAAGAAATAACTTTTTAAAAAGGAGCAAAAGTCATTCCAAAAACCTCTCTCGAGGCACAAGAGTTTATATGAAGTATAAACCAATCGAAAACTTTTTTGTAAAACGTTGAACCAACCTACAAAAAATCGTAATAATAAACTACAGAAAACAACGACCAACCCATGGTCTCTCTCGAAAACACATATCATGCATACATCGGCTCCACGGCCATAAAAATTACATTACACATTACCCACAAAAAAAAATTACATTACACATGTTTTCAAATCTTAAACATATTACATCATAACATAATCCATATACAAACGGTATAAACTACCTAACAAGGACAAAATAAAAAGAGTCTTGTCATCAACCACCTTCGGGCACCTCAAGATCAACCTACTTGACCACGTTCACCTGAAATTTTTTTTTACAAATCCCACAACGTGAGCCAAAACCTAATAGAAAGCAGACTAATCATGAAATGAAAGCTAAACATGCTAATGCGAAAAGATATGAGGATTTTGACTCACACGAGCCCAAAACATTTTACAATGATTCATACACAATACATGCATCTTCACAAGTTTTCATCGTAGAACCACAATTTGCCCAAACTAATGCATCTTCTCGGGCTTTCATCTAAGCACCGCAGCCCCAACTAATGCATCTTCTCGGGCTTTCACCGAAGGATAACAAACCCAACTAATGCATGGTCAAAACCAGCATTTTCATGCACACAACCATGTACAAACACCACGTTTCACATAACAACGCTCAACCCCAAGGGTTAGTTCCAAACCTCCAAAGTTCAGTTATCACAAACAAAAGCATAAATCTTTTCGATTCTCTCAAACTCACCTTTATGAAAACCACAGGCACACACATCCACCAACTTCGAAGATAAACCAAAAAAATACTTTAAAAGCTTTTTCGTCCAACCAAACATGGTTTAAGAACATAAATCAACTATTCATGTATTTTTAAACGGTAAAAACACATTTGTAAACGGTAAAAACACATAAAATTCCACATAGTCCCTTTTAAGACATGTGAGTCTAGGATCTTACCTCATAGGGTTACAAACTCAAAGCTTAACCAACTGGCAAAAAACCAAAGTCACCGAAACATGATTTTGTTCAGATGGATGTGAAGCCCACGACGAGTACATCAAGGATCGAGCTCGAACACACCTAAAACCTAGGGAGAAGGCATAGCTTTTGGTCTAGGGTTTGAGAAGAGAGAAGAGAGAAGAGGAAGCTTACAAGATAAGCTATATACAAATCCCAAGCAATCTGCTACCTTTTTAAAACAGTCTGCTCGAACAGATCGATCGATCGGTCTTTTGACCGCTCGATCGGTTCCCCCATTCCACTGCACTGCTGTCCCAACTTCAAACAGGCATATCTCATTCGTCCGAACTCCAAATAGGATCATTCTTGTGCTCAAACTAAAGCCCCAGAAGTCTAATTTCTAATAGTTCAAACCTCATACTAAAATTCATCTTGTACAAAAAGTTATGACCAAATTAATAAAGGTATATCACTTTTCTTCACACACTTTTCACACATTTTTGCCCGAACATCCCTTAGAACCTCATTTTCTCACTCGAACATATCTTTCATGCATATCCAAGCTCAAAATACTCACCCAAAACATCACCAAGATCATGTTTTAATTTCTATGTGAGACCCCAACCCGTTTTATTTTAAGAAAAGATTAAGTGTTATGGGAGTAAGAATCAAAACTTGAGCTTGGTGATGTTTTGAGCTTGGGTACACATGAAAGGTATGTTAGAGGAAAGATATGAGGTTCTAATGGATGTTTGGACAAAAATATGTGAAAAGTGTGTGAAGGAAAGTGACATACCTTCACTAATTTAATCATAACATTTTGTAAAAAATGAATTTTGGTATGAGATTTGAACCATTGGAAAGTAGACTTCTGGGGCTTCAGTTTGAGTACAAGAACGACCCTATTTGGAGTTCGGATGGAGGAGACATGTTCGTTTAAAGTCGGACAAAAAATGCAGTCGCAACAGAGACCGATCGAGCGGTCCTGAGACCAATCGAGCGGTCTGTGATGAGCAGAGGTTATAAATCTCGATTTTGGCTTATTTTGATCATTTTCTCTCCTCTCCTCTCTCCCTAAAGTTTTAGGAGTGAGCTAGGGTTTAGTTTTGGAGGTCCTTGAGAGTTTCTATGCTTATTGGAGGTTAAGATCTTGCCGTTTCCATGCGCAAGCCACCGTGGGAAAGCGTAAGTGTTCATTGAAAGCTCCTTCAAGACATGCATGTTGAGTTTTGGTGGATTGGAGCTTGCTAGAGGTTCGATTCTTGATGGAGGATCTTTTTTGAGGTAGGATCTAGACTCTCTCATGTGATTTGTTATGATTTGTGTTGATAAATTTCGAGTAGAGTAAACCCTAGTTTGATATCTATATGAGTTGGAGATTTGAGTCGGATTTTGGGAAAATTTGATTGTATGAATTTTATGTCAAGCCTTTAGGATGTATGAAATTCATAGAAAATGATCAAACCGGGAAGTTTGGGTTTGTTACATTGAAGGGTTTCGTTGGGAATCAAAGCTTTTGAGTTATCACTTGGTGAAAGGTGATTTGATTACATAAACTATGAACAATATTAGTACTTTGGCTAATTTAAAGATCTAGAACTAGTCGATGTAATATGGTTTATGTGAATGAAATTTAAAGAAAATGTTGAGGTTTTTCAAGAAAAGGTTAATAAAGGTTTTAAAGGTTTTTGATTGGTTTTTATTTCAAACATGCTTTTATGCCCCGAGGAAGATTTTAATGTGACTTGCTTCTCTTTTTGAAGGTAAATTCTTGGCACCAGGCATGTTAAAAATTGAAAAATTCTTTTAAGTATTGGAAACCAAAATTCTTTGTTTGAAAAGAATCAAGAGCACGACCGATTGATAGACCGCTCGAGCGGTCTATCGGGCGGTCTTTTGGCACTCTCGGTTCTTTGGTGCAGGTGAGAGACCGCTTGAGCGGTCTTCTCACCGATCGAGTGGTCTGAGCCTTTTTTGAAATTTTTTGATGTTTTGCTTTAAAGTGTGGATCTTGGGTATCTTGGCCCTAACCTCATAAAATACTTGTTTTTACATTGATTAAACCCTCGGTTGGGTCCCTTTGAAAGATTTTAAACTTGTTGTTTCCTTGGAAAAGAAAAAAGATTAATAATAATAATGATAACAATAAACTAAACTCAGGCGAGTTTGGGATATGAAGTGGCGTAGTTGTGGTGAGGCATGAGGAAAAGATTAAATGGATTTTAAATTTATTTGTATATATTTAAGATGGGTGCTTCCTTTTCAAATGAGATGCATACTAATAAATTTAATCTTGTGTTGAAGTATGATGACATTGCTTATTAATATGAGAATTATGAGGATTTGCATGTTGAAGTAATGATGCATGATGCATGAGATATGAAAGACATTTTGAAATACTCGAATGGAACGTGGTTTTACAATAAAGAACAAATTGTGAAATGTGAACCAACATGTGAAAATTTGAAATGTGGGATATGCATAATGAGGGGATGCGGTCATGCGGTGAAAGCCCGCGAAGGTTCTTGCATAATGAGGGGCTGCGGTCCTGCGGTGAAAGCCCATTGCATTCAAAGATTAAATGTGAAAACTAAACACTTGATTTCAATGAACCGTACGGGTTGATGTGAATTAAGTTGGTTTGGCGAGTCCGCCGTGAAAGACCAAAAACTTGCGCAAGATGGGGACCACATGCTCACAGGTTAGTCCCTGAAATGTGGTGTTGTGTCGCGGTGAGTTATAGAGCTATCTATTACCCAATGGCTTTGCATAGCCTATTGAGGAAATAGGAAGGGGTTTCTATAAACTGCGTCCGACGCCGGTTTATTGTTATGATACGATTTTGTAATAAATCGGGTAATGAGAATAAATGTGAAAGAAAGGAATATTTGGAAAAGGGTTTCATGAATGAATAACTTGGCGTGCGTGAAAATAAATAATGAATTTTTTTTAGAATTTGAATTTTATTCCGGTTGCACCCATCACACCTCACAAATCATGCTTAGCATAGAGTTAGTCTTTAACCTACGAGTTTCGGCTCATGTATGTATACAAAAACATTTAAGGTTTCGAGGATCTGGGATGATACCAAGGCGGAGGATGCATGTGGGAAAAAGGCTGTGAGGAAAAATTTAATAGTTCTGTTGTATTTACATTATGATTGTATAGAAAGTGAAGTGGATAATTGTAATAATACAGTGTTGTAAATAAACTCTTTGAAGTTGAAAATTTTGGTTAGCCTTTGTGGCACATGTGTATATTGTGAGAATAAAATGTTTCATTTACGATTGCTAAATGGAAATAAAGTGTTGTTATTAAGAAAGTCATTGTTGATAGCTTTCATGTGGGTTAATTTGGGTTGTGTCCATGGGTTCCCGGGGTTCGGGACGTTACAATTGGTATCAGAGCTCTAGGTTTGAATACCTAGGAGCCGTGGGAATAACGATGACCTATAGGTGTGACTTGTTTAATGAGATTAGGCACCACTACACGACATGAATTGTGTGCTAGCATGGGTTTGCGATTGAATTATTTTGCGCATGTTATATGTTTATATGAGCATGGAGGTTGAGTCTCAAGGTGATGGGGCATGCTATTTGGCGTCCGGTCAACTACTTTGGGGTTCGAAATAGAAAAGCGTTTGGCCGACGTTCTTTTTTATGAGAAATCTGAATTAGTTGCCCCGATTGTCGCATTACTCTGAGGCTTTCCCTTGGTATGTGAATGTGTGTTGATGTGATGTGGTTAGGTGGCGGGTAGGGTGTAGCCTCGTGGGGATAAGGAGAGTGTGACCCGGATGGTGATGTACGATTTGAGAGCGTGACCTGGTGGTCAGTGATTGTGGTGGGCGTAAGCTTGTAAGATGAGTACTGATTATTTAGTGTATATTGTGTCTATGTGAATTGGGATGGCTGTAGTAGTTGCCCATTGTGTGTTGTACCACTATCAGCTTGGTGAATGAGCATGGTAAGGCGTTTAAAACCTTTTGAAGGTTGTTTGTTGTGGTTAGATATGAAGTGTGGTTTTGGGCATGTTAAGGATTATGTACGTCATGAGCCGTGCTATGTCTTAAGCCGTACTATGTCATGAGCCGTGTGCCCCGAGATTGGGCATGGGCCATAGTGGACGGAAACGTAATAATCTCTAGCCTAAGGTGTGTTAGAAAGTCCGAGCTTAGAATGTGTTTGAGGCATCCCTTACCCTGTGGGGTGTTGTTAGTAGTTATTGTAATGCCAGATAGTCTTGAAAGTCTATGGATGACCGATGGATTTCTTTTAAGGTGTATTATTAAGTAACATCTTTTGATAGGATGGTGCCTGTGGTCTAGAATTGATAAGCGAGGTTTGTTTTGTTCGTGTGGCATGTAATTAATTTCATATTTGGATAGTTATGTGCCGATGGTACTAGCGAAGTGGCATAAGAGACATGTGTTACTGGTTAATGTTTTCTGTTTCAATGGGTGTACCAGAGTTGAGCTCGAGACAATGACGTGGTTTTGTCTACCTGTTTGGGGGGACACCTTAATCTAAAACCTCACCAAAAATCAGACCTATAGCCCGTGAAATGATGCCCCAAAATTGTGGCCAATAGAGGCCCAATTTCTATGTTTTTCTCTGTAAAATGATGAACAGTTTTCACTTAAATAAAATAGATGACCATTTTGCCCTAGGATTTGACCTTAGTGTTAAACATGAAAGTTGTAGGAAATATTTTTATCTAATTGGTGTTCAAAAATCAAAAATTAAATCCATGCATATGTATCTCAAAACACTGTTGTAACTTTAAATTTGACAATTAAACATTTACTTAAATTTGGCTAAGTGTAGGAGTGGCATGTTACTTTATGGAACTTGAACATATGAATTTTAATTGATTTATGTGCATGATTGGTATTTGAAATTAACAAATTGATGATTATAAACTATGCCGATAGGTTGGTTTCATGTCACATAAATTATAGTTTGTGCCTCATATACTTGTATTTTATGCTTTAGTGAGTTGTACCTTATGTTTTAAAGATTTGTACTTTATGCTATGTTAGTTGCACGTCATGTCATGTTTAGTTTCATACCATGCTATTGTTAAGTTGTACTTCAAGATACGAGTTGTTGTACCATAGGCATTATTACATTGTACTTGGGGCATTTGTGGGTTGCATCATGTACATTGGCTTTGGTTATTTTGTACCTCGGTTATATTTGTTGGGTATATGTCCCCTTGATTTCCGTATATCCTTGAGTTATGGTTATATTATAAGAGTGGTGTTGACATGGACAAAATTGGGTAATTTCGGAGAAGAGCCTAATTATGCAGATCTAATCCCACTGCGGTGGTAACTTCGGAGAAGAGCCCAATTATGGTGGTCCTAAATCTCTCATCTTGGTACTCTAAATAACGTTAAGTGTTTCTTGAAATTCTTGCTATTAATTAGACTTTGGGTTGATGCCTAACGAGCATCCTGCTCTTTAATGTGGGATTGGTTGGCCCGCCCCTATGCTGTTTCCATTGAGTAAAACGGTTGAGAAGTCAAGGCGAGTGTTTACCTTTCGCAATGAGGCGAGGATAGGTTTGGTGATCAAATTCCTATTAAGTCTACTCTGTAATTCCCGGCGTGGAATTCATATTAAGTCTACTTTGTAAGTCTACCCTGTTGAAAATGTCAAATTTTTTTATCCCCTTGCTCTTAAATTTGTATTCGGTATTATACAATATGTATTGTAGGATATTTTATTGTGAGTTTGTTAGACAGTTTAGGAAATTTGCTTCTGGGATTCGGCTCATGGCATTCGTGCCACAGGTAAAGAAGAACTCTTTGAGAAAGTTACACATGTAGAAGAAGGTTTCGAGAAACATAGTGAGTGGCAGGAGCCCGCCGATCCCGGCAACGCTATTTGAAGAATTTGAATTTTTCCCCTTTTGTTCTTTTTATTTAGTTTCCACAAGTGTATTGTAAATTTTTATTGAATTCATTGGAGAAACTGTAATTATTATGTACTTTTATTCAGTTCAAACTCTTAATGATGTAGTATTTATGATATGTAACTATGAATGAATAGTTAGAATATTCTCCTTATCTTTACTTATATATGTCCCGACATGCTTGGAGGACGGAGCGTCATAGTTGGTATCAGATCTTAGGTTTAGTGAAATCTTCTGGCCTTGGGTTGTGGAAAACCGTGCATTCTGTCGCGTGGAGGCTATGTAGGACGCGTTGTATTAATTATAATTATTATTTATACATTATTAGCACTAAAATCTACAGCGTCTAAGTCTTATAGCTAGTCGAGTTAAAACATTATTGGGATCAGAAGCAACGGGAAATCTACATGCAAAAGACGAGTAAGGGCATCGAGATCGAGACCAAAAATTCATGCAACGAGTTATCTTATTTAAACGGGGTAGACGGGAGAATATATGCACTACGAGAGGTTTTTCTATATTATATCGAGAGCCACCGTTAGAACCTTACAACTTCATAAGTTCCATTCTCGTTTACCCCAAACCTTTGGATCAACTTTTATACCCAGTTGAAATTCTTTGCTTATCCTTCCTTCTAATTACACTGGTCCTCAGCAATGTTGTCTGGTGTCATTCATAAGTCATCCTTCTACACCTAAGTCTTGTTGGTAACCCTATAGGGAATTACCCTTATCCTTTAAGTTTTCATTATTGAGCCATGCCTAGATGATAACAAGTATTCGCATTTGATTGTCCTTCAATTCAAGTCATCATCCTTGAACTAACTCTTTATTCGTAGAACTCAATATCATTCCTTTAGCCCGGAACATTCGACATTACTAAGATCCTCTACCACCGTTCATCTTCCCATGATTTCAATACTACATCCAACTGAAGCAATTTTGTGAACTCTTGAAATCCCAACCTGGGGAGTCGACTCAGATGCTTGAATTGAAGTACATTAGGCCGACGTAACTTCAGAGCAAATATCTAGTTTGCCTACCCATTACTTAAACATATCTTTTGTCAAGATTAGATGTTGCACAGAATCTTCCTGAGAAGATCCCTTTTTGTAATAATTATTAGTTGTTGATCTCTTGTCTCCAATGCATCTAAGCCTCGATCGACCTCTCAATTTGGGTCAACGGTGATTGTTTTAGCCATAACCCCCTTTCCCTAATCCAATCCATCTTTTGAATCATATGGGAAAATTTTCCTTGTAAAGAACTAGTTCTCCTTCCCTTAGCCGCCATTTCCCCAAACTATAGCTTATGCAGCCTAGTATGTCATTCAAAATCCTCAGCTAAATGCTTACCTATTCACCGCCTTTTGATCACCTTCCTTGAAACTAGTAAAGTTGCGCTGACTATCCTTATTAAACCTTACGTATGTTTTTGTCTGTCCTCAGCTGACTTTCAAAACCTTACCCAGTAGATAGGCGAGTAAGGGTGGTCGTTAGAATATTACGTCTCATTTAAAGGCTCCAACGGATTGAACTAGGCCATCAAGGACCTATAGTAAAAGATGACAGTTTTGCATAGGGGGAACCTACGACATCACCACCCGACAAAGTTCAAACTTTTGCAGACCAGCTCGTAGCTAACCCACCTATCTGAAAGACAAGAGGCAACGCCAAGCTCGAGACATTTGACTTACTACACAAGAAAAAGAGGTACATCCACCCGCATTGATACTCATACTGACCTTCTCATCAAACGTTAGAATTCAGATTCCGCCATCGCTGGCTAAGAATGAAAAATATTGACCATGACAATGAAAGTATGGAATCTGATAAAGATTTTACCACCAAGCCATGATGAATTGAAAGACTAGATAGTTACCACCGCCATACCTCTTGTCACTTTTAGTTTACTCTCAGACGATTAACTACCGAGTAAATGATCCAGTCATTGGAAAAGACCCTCAAAACCTATATGCCAACCCATCAGAGTCAAGCGTCAGAAGCCAGAAAAGACTCTACAATCTTTGGGGAGCACGAGGCAGTTGTCCGATGTATCTACTCGCATTTTTTTAAGATAGGCCCTAGCAAGCTTCGCGTTGAATCTTTTCTTTTCTTTCAATGTTGTATGTGTGTTTTGTGAATTTTTTTTGGAAACCTTGTATTGCCTATGCACCCAAGTTTGAATGACTTGAGATACAAGTATTGTTAAAAAAGAAAAATCTTACACTAAATGCTTACCGAAAACAACCTCAAACTTAACTCTACATGACCCCCAGAGCATGAGCATAATCCAGAATTGAAACAACCCTTAAATCATAAGACTATCTTTTTTTAGGATGGCTTGTAGACAACCAAACCACCACCGACAAACTAGTGGACCCATTAACGACGAAGCACCTGGATTAGCTCAAGTTTTACAAGAGCTTGCCACCAGCATTAACTGTCCCCATGTGCGTGATAGAGTGTGGTTCTTATCGAAGCTTGAAAGACAACGAGCCCTAACGTTTACGGGAGGAGTAGAACCGAAAGAGGCTGAGGAGTAGCTGAGGGCCATCAAGAAGTTATTCAACTCAATGAGAGTTCAAGATGAGGCCGATCGAGTGGCTTTAGCTGCTCACCTATTGGAAGGAGAAGCCGATCATTGGTGGTTTATGATCAATAATAACACCCAAGATGTGGTAGCCTTAACATGGGATCAGTTTGAAAGGTTATTTTTGGATAAGTATTTTCCTGCTCCCTTCCGTTAGGAATAGATTAGAGCATTCCTGGAACTTAAACAAGGATCAATGACTATAACCTAGTACGCTAATCGCTTCGAGAAATTGAGCTCCATTGCTACAATCGTTATACTAGACGAAAAGTCAAAGGCACGAACGATTGAGTGGGGCCTAGAGCCGTCAATTCGGGAAAGGATCATCTGCATGCAACTTTCCACTTATGCACAAGTCGTATGAGCGACACTAGTGGCAGAATCAGAATTGGCAGATTCAAGAAGGATTTGAAACCAAAGGAAGCGTAACTCTGGTCATAGAAAGCCATTAAGGAATAAAAGACAATTCGCTCCTATAAAGCCGTACTCACAAGCTAGCGGGAAAGAACAACAAGGGGGACAACAGATGAACCAATAATTTGTTTTAATTGCAATAAGTTTGGACATAAAAAGTTTCAATGCCCGTTACCAAGAGGAAGAAACTACAATATCCGTCGACGAAAGCAAAACCATGAATATCAAGAAAATCAACTTCAACAAGGAACGAATGGTTTGGGAAGGATGATGCAGCTTGATCAACAAGAGAATCAATAGACAGGAATGTTCACCTTCACAAGAGAAAAGGGAGTATTCATCGATGATTAGAAGTATGCACGAATTCGCAACTCTGGGATGTGTGTTAGTTTAGCCTTGTTACATCATTACAAGTAAACGGTACGCTTGAAAAATAAAGGCTTTTAGGTTAACTCTGGTCAGACAACTCTCGTGCCATAGATATCCAACGTGATCTTTGAAAAATTGTGTAGTTATCGGTCAAAGATGTTAGTATGACTAAACAATCATTACCCAGAGTGAAACACGTAAAAACCTAACCTTGTCCACACCTCAATAAAGAACGACTCAAGTAAGCACGGACACAACTTCAAAGAGAAGAGATGCAAGCAATCATTCACAACCTTTCGCATGAAATTTCGAGAACGAAATTTATTTAAGGGGGTAGATTGAACACCCCGGCCCGGACCTTAGTTGTAACAGCTCGGACTGTAACTAACCGTAGAGCGATCTAGCCCAAACCCTAGTATTAGTGACGAATAGACAATGAAAACTTAGGTCGTTAATTACCAAAAAAAAAAAACTTAGGTCGCTGCATGAATAGGAGAAACCCTAATCAACCCGAAATTCTATTTTGACCCAAAAATTCTAAAAAGACCAAATACTAAGAGGCAAAATCCTAATACTTAGAAAAGTCTTGGGACAGCTTAAATTAAGTAACTAACATAAAATATAAAATTAAAAATAAAAAATTCTCATAATTAGAGAAAAATGACTATTTTGCCCATAGTATAGTAAAAAGTCCAAAAAAATTCAAAATTTGACACATGGACACCCAAAATTAGATATTTATATACAATTAATTAATAAAAGACAAAATAACAACAAAAATAACAAAAAGACCCCTAGTGGCCTGCCACATTGGAGTTTGTGCCCAAAAAAGTAATTTTTTGCACTTTTTAAGCTCAAAAATGAGAAAAAATTGTATAAATTAAGTATTATTATGACCCAAAACATTTTATACAAGTAATATACATACTAATATAATATTATAGAATAACAAAGGCAAATAAATCATTATTAAAGTTGTTACACACTTAAATAAGTCAAAAAGTCACATCTAGTCAAAATAACTTAAAGTAACTTAATTGCCTACATTTAAACAATTAATTGTTGTCAAAATTTTTATAAACTATAATAATAATAACACTGAAATAATTTTAGTTAGCTAGAAGACCAAAAAGATACATCAAATCAATTTTAAAAATACTTTCTTGAATAATGTAGTGCCAAAATACCACCAAATAAGCATTTAAAACAAAATTTGAGCACATAACCCAACCAAACAGCCCCTTAGCTGAATTCCTCTCTTCCCATATGCAAACTGAGATATCAAAATGTCTTAAAAAGAGAACTACCCACCATGCAACCTATTACAAATTAGAAAAATTCAAAATTATTTCAAGTAGCATCATTATCTCCACTATATCTTTTTCCTATAAAAATAAGACTTAAACCACCTCTTCTCTTCTTCGTATTTCGGTTGAGGGAGTGAGAGAGCACCAAAAAATAATCCATGTTTTCTAGAGAAGGAGGAAGAAAGAAGAAGAGAGAAGGAGGAACCAAGAAGAGGAGAAACAAGGTGGTCTTAGGAGGCCAAAGAAACTAAAGCCAAGTTCCTTTCAACCATCTACTCTTAGATCATACAACAAGTAAGTAAATCCCCTAAAATTTTCTGATATTGTCTCAAGAAATAGCCCTCAATCCATCTCTATAATCAACCATAAGAAAAAGAAATAAAGAATAATTCAAAAATGCGTCGTAGGAGTAGTTTATGAATCTTTGTGTATGTTCAATCTTTGCATGTGTTTACATGTATATATTTTTGAGTTTTATGACTTAAATATGTTCTGGAGTTTTGATTTATATAAGTATATGACATGCATGCAAAGAAAATACATCAAAAATAGACACCACATGAGCTAAGCTATCAAAACCCCAAACAACCTAATTTTCTAGGCTTACCAACTTTCTTCCATGAAATTTAAAACATCATATCTAATTGTACAAAAATGATCCAAACATGACTTTTATGTCCAGAACTAGAGTTTTCAGTTATCTTTCATAAAAAATTGGTTTGAAATGATTTTGTTAGGTAGAACTCCAGATATACCATTTTTTTCAAAGAGTGTCAGATTTTGATCATTCTAAGTTACAGACCTAAAAACCCTAAGTTAGAGTGAGAACCGAGCTTGGGTCAAAATATAAAACTTGTAGAGGACATATTTATCTTTCTTTCCACCAACTATGAGCCAAAAATATGAAGGCTTGGTAGGTCAACACCTTTCCCAAAGTCACTTTTAAGATTTAGTGACTGACAAATCTCTCTGTCACACATTTTTATGAGACAAAAAACCTAAGTTTTTATAAGCCAAATGGAAAAGTGGTAAACATGAAAAATGTAGCTAACATATTAAACTAAATACGGAGCAAACATCATATCAAAATACTCTCGGATGATATCCCAAAGGTTTTGAGCATTCTCTGTTAAAAACATATTCTACAGACTCTTTTTAGGCTGACTGAACCCTTTTTTATAAATTGGTCAAAATCACTAACGTTTTCCAAACCACTTGCCCTAGAACAAAACATGAAACTTGTAGGGGATACCTTAATCTAAATCCTCACCAAATATCAGACCTATATCCCTTGAAATGTTGCCCCAAAATAGTGGTCAACAGAGGCTCAATTTTTATATTTTTCTCTATAAAATGCTGAACGGTTTTCACTTAAATAAAATAGATGACCCTTTTGCCCTAGGATCTAACCTCAATGTTAAACATAAAAGTTGTAGAAAATATTTTTATCTAATTGGTGTTCAAAAATTAGAAATTAAATCCATGCCTAGGTACCTCAAAATACAGTTGTAATTTTAAATTTGATAATTAAACATCTACTTAAATTTAGCTAAGTGTATGAGTGGCATGTTACTTTATGAAACTTGAACATATGGATTTTAATTGATTTATGTGGGTGATTGGTGTTTGAAATTAACAAATTGATGATTAAAAATCATGCCGATAGGTTGGATCCATGTCACATAAATTATAGCCTGTGCCTCATATACTTGTATTTTATGTTTTAGTGAGTTGTACCTTATGTTTTAAAGACTTGTACTTTATGCTATGTTAGTTGCACGTCATGCCATGCTTAGTTTCATATCATGCTATTGTTAAGTTGTACTTCAAGATACGAGTTGTTGTACCATAAGCATTATTACATTGCACTTGGGGCATCTTGTGGGTTGCATCATGTGCATTGGTTTTGGTTATTTTGTACCTCGGTTATATTTGTTGGGTATATGTCCTTTTGAATTCCGTCTCTCCTTAAGTTATGGTTATATTATATTATAAGAGTGGTGTTGACACGGGTAAAATTGGGTAATTTCAGAGAAGAGCCTAATTCAACGGACTTAATCTCACTGCGATGGTAACTTCGGAGAAGTGCCCAATTATGGCGGACCTAAATCCCATTGCCACGATGTTTTGAAGGGTAATTTCGGAGAAGAGCTTAATTCGACGGACCTAATCCCACTGCGGTGGTAACTTCGGAGAAGAGCCCTATTATTGCGGTCCTAAATCCCTTATCTTGGTACTCTAAATAATGTTAAGTGTCTCTTGAAATTCATGCTATTAATTAGACTTTGGGTTAACGCCTAACGAGTATCTAGATCCTTAATGTGGGATTGGTTGGCCCGCCCCCACGTCGTTGCCATTGAGTAAAACAGCTGAGGAATGTAGCTAAGGCGAGCGTTAACCTTTCGTAACGTGACGAGGATAGGTTTGGTGATCAAATTCCTATTAAGTCTACTATGTAATTCTCGGCGTGGAATTCATATTATGGTCTGGATGTATGTCGGGTTGGGCAACTGCATTGCATTCATCTGCATCACGCACTTGTACAATTGTTCTTATATATATGCTTACCCTATTGAAAATGTCAAATTTGTTTATCCCCTTACTCTTAAATTTGTATTGGGTATTATACAATATGTATTATAGTATATTTTGTTGTGAGCTTGTTAGATGGTTTAGAAAATTTGCTTATGGGTTTTGGTTCATGGCATTCGTGCCAAAAGTAAAGAAGAACTCTTTGAGGAAGTTACCCCCATGGAAGAAGGTTTCGAGGAATAGAGTGAGTGGCAGGAGCCCGCCGATCGCGACAACGCCGTTTCAAGAATTTGAATTTTCCCCTATTGTTCTTTTTGTTTAGTTTCCAGAGCATATTGTAAATTTTTGTTGAATCCTTTGGAGAAACTGCAATCATTATGTATTTTTAATCAGTTTAAACTCTTAATGATGTAATATTGATGATATGCAACTATGAATGAATGGTTAGAATACTTTTCTTATCAATACTTATGTATATCCCGACGTGCCCAGAGGACGGGAAGTCACAATTTTTACTACTATATGTGACCAATTGTACAACTCAATATCACAAGTTTTACGATAACAAATGACCTCTTTTACTACAGCGTATGACCATTTTTACTACAGGATATCAACACTTTTACTAAAACCCAATGAAATCATTCATAGATAGTAATAAAACAAAGGTGGAAGCGTATTTCTACTATGGGGCCATTTAGTACCTAACATGTCATAATTATCGTTAAAACAATAAGTCATCAAGAGAGAAAGCCATTCCTATCATTAAAACAAAGAGAAACCAAAAAAAACAAGGACAAGCACAAGTCTGTAAGCTGAAGTGTGTTTCTACCACTGGACATGATCACTTCTACCACGCCATGTGACCATTGAATGCCATATGATACGTCAAAGGTGTTAAGTCAAGTTTGTTTCTACCACTCAAACAGACCACTTCTACCACTGCACATGACAATTTCTATCACCAAATGTGACCCTTGCATGCCATGTGGTAAGTCCTCGATCTTAGGTTAAGTGGGTTTCTACCACTCAAAGTGGTAGACCACTTCTCTCACTGAACATGAGTACTTCTACCACCACATGTGACCCTTGAATGCCATGTGATAAGTCTTATGTCTTAGGTCAACTGTGTTTCTACCACTCAAAGTGACAATTTCTACCACTAAACATGACAATTTCTACCACTAGATGTGACTATTGCATGCCATTTGGTAAGTCTTAGGTCTTAGGTCAAGTGTGTTTTTACCACTTAAAGTGACAACCACTACCACTGAACATGAGACCTTCTACCACCACATGTGATCCTTGCATGCCATGAGGTAAATCTTATGTCTTAGGTCAAGTGTGTTTCTACCACTCAAAGTGACAACTTCTACCACTTAACAAGAAAACTTCTACCACTAGATGTGACCCATGGATAAAATGTCATAAGTCTTTGGTATTTGATCAAGTGTGTTTCTACTGCACAAAGTGACCACTTCTACCACTGAATATGAGAACTTCTACCACTAGAAATGACCCTTACATGCCATGTGGTAAATCTTATGTCTTAGGTCAATGTGTTTCTACCACTCAAAGTGACCACTTCAACCACTTAACATGACAACTTCTACCACTACATGTGACCCTTGGATGAAATGTGGTAAGCTTTGGTATTTGGTCAAGTTTGTTTCTACCATATAACGTGACTACTTCTACCACTTCACATCACAACTTCAACCACTAGATGTGACCGTTGCATGCCATGTGGTAACTCTTTGGTCTTATGTCAAGTGTGTTTCTACCACTCAAAGTGACCACCTCTACCACTGAACATTAAAATTTCTACTACTAGATGTGACCCTTGGATGAATTGTGCTAAGTAGCCTTAGGTCAAGTGTGTTTCTACCACAGAACATGACAATTTCTTCAGCTAGATGTGACCCTTGCATGTCACGTGGTAAGTCTTAGGTCTTAGGTCAAGTGTGATTCTACTACTCGAAGTGACCATTTCTACCACTGAACATGTGAACTTCTACCAACATATGTGACAAGCATGCCATGTGGTAAGTCTTATGTCTTAGGTCAAATGTGTTTCTACCACTCAAAGTGACCACTTCGACCACTGAACATGACAACAACTACCACTATATGTGACCCTTGGATGAAATGTGCTAAGTATTTGGTCTTTGGTCAAGTGTGTTTCTATTACTGAAAATGAACACTTCTACCACTGGGCATGACAACTTCTACCAATAGATGTGACCCTTAGATGAAATGTGGTAAGTCTTTCATCTTTGGTCAAGTTAGTTACTACCACATAAAGTGACCACTTTTACCACTAGATCTGACCATTGGATGAAATGTGCTAACTCTTGGGTCTTTGGTCAAGTGTGTTTATACCACTAAAAATGACCACATCTACCACAGAACATGAGAACTTCAACCACTTGATGTGACCCTTACATGCCATTGTAAGTCTTTGGTCTTAGCTCAAATGTGTTTCTATCACATAAAGTGACCACTTCTATTACTAAACATAATCACCTTTACCACTTGATGTGACCCTTGGATGAAATGTGGTAAGTCTTAGGCCTTAGGTCAAGTGCGTTTGTAGCACAGAAGGTGACCCTTTTACCAATGAACATGACAACTTCTACCACTAGATGTTACCCTTGGTTAAAATGTGGTAAGTCTTTGGCCTTAGGTCAAGTGTGTTTTTACCCCATAAGGTGACCCTTCTTCCACTACATGTGACCATTAGATGAAAAGTGCTAAGTCTTTGGTCTTTGGTCAAGTGTGTTTCTACCACATAAAGTGAAAACTTCTACCACTGGAGATTACAACTTCTTCCACAAGATGTGGCCTTTGCATGCCATGTGGAAAGTCTTTCGCTTTTGGTCAAGTGTGTTTCTACCACTCAAAGTGACAACCAACATCTAACACTGAACACGAAAACCTCTACCACCATATGTGGCCCTTGCTTGCCAGGTGGTAAGTCTTTGGTCTTTGGTCGTTGGTCAAGTGTGTTTCTACTACTCAAAGTGACAACCGTCTACCACTGAACATGAAAACTTCTACCACTATATGTGACCCTTGGATGCCATATGGTAAGTCTTTGGTCCTTGGTCTAGTGAGATTCTACCATTCAAAGTGACCATTTCTACCACAAAACATGAGAACTTCTACCACTAGATGTGGTAAGTCTGTGGTCTTTAGTCAAGTTTGTTTCTACCACCTAAAGTGACCACTTCTACCAATGGAGATGACAACTTCTACCACTAAATGTGACCCTTGGATAAAATGTACTAAGTCTTTGGCCTTCGGTCAAGTGTGTTTTTACCACTCAAATTGACAACTTCTACCACTGAACAAGAAAACTTCTTCCACCATATGTGACCCCTGCATGCAATGTTCTTATGTCTCAGGTCAACTGTGTTTCTACCATATAAAGTGACCACTTTTACCGCTGAACATGAGAACTTCTACCACTAGATGTGACTCCTGCTTGCCACGTGATAAGTCTTTGGTCTTTGGTCAAGTGCGTTTTTACGACATAAAATGACCATCTCTACCACTGAACATGACAACTTCTACCACTAGATGTGACTCTAGGTTGAAATGTGCCAAGCCATTGGTCTTCGGTCAAGTGTGTTTCTATCACTCAAAGTGAAGATTTCTATCACTGGACATGACAACTTCTATCACTAGATATGACCCTTGGATGAAATGTGGTAAGTCTTTAGTCTATGGTCAAGTTTGTTTCTATTACATAAAGTGACCACTTCGACCCCTAGACATGACAACTTCTACCACTTCGACCACTGAACTTGACAACTTCTACCACTATCTATCAATTTTGTTTCTACCACATAAAGTGACCACTTCGACCACCGAACATGACAACTTCTATCACTAGATGTGACCCTTGGATGAAATGTCCTAAGTCATTGGATTTTGGTCTTTGGTCAACTGTGTTTCTACCACTAAACATGAGAACTTTTGCCACAAGAAGTGACCCTTGCATGCCATGTGGTAAATCTTTGGCCTTAGGTCAAATATGTTTCTATCACATAAAGTGACCACTTCTACAACTGAACATGACGACTTCTACCACTAGATGCGACCCTTTGATGAAAAGTGCTATGTCTTTTGTTTTTGGTCAAGTGTGTTTCTACCACATAAAGTGAACAATTGTACCACGGGACATGACAACTTCTTCCACTAGATGTGAGACTTGCATGCCATGTGGTAAGTCTTTGGCCTTTGGTCAAGTATGTTTCTACCACTCAAAGTGACAACCTCTACCACTGAACATGAGAACTTCAACCACCATATGTGACGCTTGCATGCCATGTGGTAAGTCTTATGTCTTAGGTCAAGAGCGTTTCTACCACTCAAGGTGACTACTTCTACCAGCAAACATGACAACTTCTACCCCTAGATGTGATCCTTGGATGAAATGTACGAAGTCTTTGGTCTTTGCTCAAGTGTGTTTCTACCACTCAAAGTGACCACTTTACCACTAAACATGACAACTTCTACCACTAGATGTGACCCATGCATCACATGTGGTAAGTATTTGATCTTAGGTCAAGTGAGTTTCTACAGGATAAGGTGACCAATTCTACAACTAAACATGAGAACTTCAACCAGTAGACGTGACCCTTGGGTGAAATGTGGTAAGTCTTCCGTCTTTGGCCAAGTTTGTTTCTACAATATTAAGTGACCACTTCTACCAATGAACATGACAAATTCTGCCACAAGATGTGATCCTTGCATGCCATGTGGTAAGTATTTGGCCATTGTCAAGTGTGTTTCTACCACTCAAAGTGACAACTTCTATCATTGAACATGACAATTTCTACCACTAGTTGTGACCATTGGATGAAATGTGCTAAGTCTTTGGCCTTAGGTCAAGTGTGTTTTTACCACTCAAAGTGACAACCTCTACCACCGAGCATGAGAACTTCTACCACCATATGTGACCCTTGCATGCCATGTGGTAAATCTTATGTCTTAGGTGAAGCTTGTTTCTACGTCATAAAGTAACCACTTATACCACTGAATATGAGAACTTCTACCACTAGATATGACCCTTACATGCAATGTGGTAAGTTTTTGGTCTTAGGTCAAGTGCGTTTCTACCACATAAGGTGACCCTTCTACCACGAAACATGACAATTTCTACCACTAGATGTGACCTTTGGATGAAATGCGGTAAGTCTATGGTCTTTGAAGAAGTTTGTTTCTACAACATAAAATGACCACTTCTGCCTACAAACATGACAACTTCTACCACAGGATGTGACCCTTAGATGAAATGTGCCAAGTCTTTGGCCTTAGGTCAAGTGTATTTTAACCACTATATGTGACATACTCTACTTCCGAACATGAGATCTTCTACCACCTTATGTGGCCCTTGTATGCCAAGTGGTAAGTTTTATGTCATAGGTCAAGTCAGTTTCTACCACACAAAGTGACCATCATATGTACCCTTGCATGCCATGTGGTAAGCCTTTGGTCTTAGGTCAAGTGCGTTTCGACCTCATAAAGTGACAACTTCTACCACTGAACATGATAACTTCTACCACTAGATGTGCCCCTGGCATGCCATGTGGTAAGTTTATGGTCTTAGGTCAAGTGTGTTTCTACCACATTAGGTGACCCTTCTATCACTGAACATGACAATTTCTACCACTAGATGTGACCCTTAGATGAAATGTAAGCTTTGGTTATTGGTCAAGTGTGTTTCTACCAGTCAAAGTGAAAACTTCAACTCCTAGACATGACAACTTCTACCAATAGATACGACCCTTGGATGCCATGTGGTATGTCTTAGATCTTATGTCAAGTGTGTTTCTACTACTAAAAGTGACAACCTCTACCACTAAACTTGAAAACATATACCACCGTATGTGACCCTTGCATGCCATGGGGTAAGTGTTTTTCTACCACATTAAGTGGCCACTTCTACCACTAAACAAGAGAACTTCTTCCACTAGATGTGACCCTTGGATGAAATGTGGTAAGTCTATGGTCTTTGGTCAAGTAGGATTCTACCACCTAAAGTGACCACTTCTACCAATGCACATGACAACATCTACCACTAGATGTGACCCTTGGATTAAATGTACAAAGTCTTTGGCCTTAAGTCAAGTGTGTTTTTACCACTCAAAGTGGCAACTTCTACCACTGATCATGAGAACTTCTACCACCATATGTGACCCTTGCATGCAAAGTCTTATGTCCAAGGTCAACTGTGTTTTTACCATATAAAGTGATCACTTCTACCTGGAACATGAGAACTTCATCTACGAGATGTGACCCTTGCTTGACATGTTGTAAGTCTTTGGTCTTTGGTCAAGTGCGCTTTTACGACATAAAGTGACCACCTCTACCACTGAACACGACAACTTCTACCACTAGATGTGACCTTTGGATGAAATGTGCCAAGGCTTCGGACTTTGGTCAAGTGTGTTTCTATCACTCAAAGTGAAGATTTCTACCACTGGACATGACAACTTCTATCACTAGATACGACCCTTGGATGAAATGTGGCAAGTCTTTGGTCTTTGGTTAAGTTTGTTTCTACCACATAAAGTGACCACTTCGACCACTGAACATGACAACTTCTACCACTTGATGTGACCCTTGGACGAAATGTGCTAAGTCTTTGGTCTTTTGTCATCTGTGTTTCTATCACTCAAAGTGACTACTTCTACCATTGAACAGGAGGACTTCGAGCACTAGATGTGACCCTTGCATGCCATGTGATAAATCTTTGGTCTCAGGTCAAATGTGTTTCTATCACATAAAGTGACCACTTCTACAACTGAACATGAAAACTTCTCCCACTACATGTGACCCTTTGCCGAAATGTGCTATGCCTTTTGTCTTTGGACAAGTGTCTTTCTACCACATAAAGTGAACAATTCTACCACTGGACGTGACAACTTCTTCCACTAGATGTGAGACTTGCAGGCCCTGCGGTAAGTCTTTGTCCTATGGTCACATTTGTTTCTACCACTCAAAGTGACAACCTCTACCACTAAACATGAGAACCTCAAGCACCATATGTGACACTTGCATGTGATGTGGTAAGTCTTATGTCTTAGGTCAAGAGCGTTTCTACCACACAAAGTGACAACTTCCACCATCAAACATGACAGCTTCTGCCACTAGATGTGACCCTAGGATGAAATGTACTAAGTCTTTGGTCTTTGCTCAAGTGTGTTTCTACCACTCAAAGTGACCACTCTACCATTGAACATGACAACTTCTACCACTAGATGTGACCCATGCAGGCCATGTGGTAAGTATTTGGCCTTAGGTCAAGTGAGTTTCTATAGGATAAGGTGATCACTTCTACCACTAAACATGAGAACTTCAACAATTAGACGTGACCCTTGGGTGAAATGTGGAAAGTCGTTGGTCTTTGGCCAAGTTTTTTTCTACCACATAAAGCGACCACTTCTACCAATGAACATGACAACTTTTGCAACTAGATGTGATCATTGCATGCCATGTGGTAAGTATTTGATCTTTGTCAAGTGTGTTTCTACCACTCAAAGTGACCACTTCTACCATTGAACATGACAACTTCTACCACTTGTTGTGACCCTTAGATGAAATGCTCTAAGTCTTTGGCCTTTGGTCACGTGTGTTTTTACCACTCAAAGTGACAACCTCTACCACTTAGCATGAGAACTTCTACCACCATATGTGACCCTTGTATGCCATGTGGTAAATCTTATGTCTTAGGTGAAGCCTGTTTCTACCACATAAAGTAACCACTTCTACCCCTGAACATGAGAACTTCTACCACTAGATGCGAACCTTACATACCACGTGGTAAGTCTTTGGTCTTAGATCAAGTGTGTTTCTACCACATAAGGTGACCCTTCTACCGCTAAACATGACAATTTCTACCACTAGATGTGACCCTTGGATGAAATGTGGTAAGTCTATGGTCTTTGGTCAAGTTTGTTTCTATCGCATAAAGTGACCATTTCTACCAATGCACATGACAACTTCTACCGCTAGTTGTGACCCTTAGATGAAATGTGCCAAGTCTTTGGCCTTAGGTCAAGTGTATTTTTACCACTCAAAGTGACAACCTCTACTTCTGAACATGCGATCTTCTTCCACCATATGTGACCCCTGCATGCCAAGTGGTAAGTCTTATGTCCTAGGTCAAGTCGGTTTCTTCCATATAAAGTGACCACTTCTACCACTAAACATGAGAACTTCTACCACCATATGTACCCTTGCATGCCACGTGGTAAGCCTTTGCTTCTAGGTCAAGTGCGTTTCTCCCACATAAGGTGACCACTTCTACCACTGAACTCGATAACTTCTTCCACTAGATGTGACCCTTGCATGCCATGTGATAAATCTTTGGTCTTAGGCCAAATGTGTTTCTATCACTTAAAGTGACCACTTCTACAACTGAACATGACAACTTTTACCACTAGATGTGACCCTTTGATGAAATGTGCTATGTCTTTTGTCTTTGGTCAAGTGTGTTTCTACCACATAAAGTGAACACTTCTACCACTGGACATGACAACTTCTTCCACTAGATGTGAATTTGCATGCCAAGTGGTAAGTAAAATTGCCTTTGGTCCAGTATGTTTATACCACTTAAAGTGACAACCTCTACCACTGAACATGAGAACTTCAACCACCATATGTGACGCTTGCATGCAATGTGGTAAGTCTTATGTCTTAGGTCAAGAGCGTTTCTACAACTCAAATTGACTACATCTACCAGCCAACATGACAACTTCAACCACTAGATGTGATCCTTGGATGAAATGTGCTAAGTCTTTGGTCTTTGCTCAAGTGTGTTTCTCTAACTCAAAGTGACCACTCTACCACTGAATATGACAACTTCTACCACTAGATGTGACCAATGCATGCAAAGTGGTAGTATTTGGTCTTAGGTTTAGTGAGTTTCTACCGGATAAGGTGACCACTTCTACCACTGAACATGAGAACTTCAATCACTAGACGTGACCCTTCGGAGAAATGTGGTAAGTCTTTGGTCTTTGACCAAGTTTGTTTCTACCACATAAAGTGACCACTTCTACCAATGAACAGGATAACATCTGCCACAAGATGTGATCCTTGCATACCATGTGGTAAGTCTTTGGTCTTTGTCAAGTGCGTTTCTACCACTCAAAGTGACCACTTCTTCCATTGAACATGATAACTTCTACCACTAGTTGCGACCCTTGGATGAAATGTCCTGAGTCTTTGGCCTTAGGTCAAGTGTGTTTTTTCCACTCAAAGTGACAATCTCTACCACTGAGCATGAGAACTTCTATGACCATGTGTCCCTTGCATGCCATTCGGGGTGTTGATTTTGAGTTCGATATCCACTTCATTGGTGAATGCCTTGGCATTGCACCTATTTTTGGCGGTGACCTCGACTACTCCATTGACACAAAGTACCATCAAATTCCTTTGTCGAGGGACACCATCAGCCCAATTTTGTGTGGAGAAATCATGGAATGGATGGAATGGGGAGTATTGAAACAAGCTTGGCTAAAGGATGAGTATAAGCTACTCAGTCTTTTCCTTAGTGCCAATGTGGACCCCGTACCCATTTGTCAGACGTTAACCATTATCGGGAATACGAGATGGTGTGTATTGCAACTGGCCATAAAGTTGATGTATGTTGGATTTTCATGGAGAAATTTCTCAAATTTGATCCGTCCAAAGCCCAAGCCAACCGTGACAAAGCTCTACCTCACGTACTTTTTTTCACCAACCTCTTTCATTCACACAATGTCCATGAGCTGCCTACCGACTGCCGAACACTAGTTGAGCGACCCCTAGGTATTCATACGATCACCCATAGCTCTTCCCATACTTCACGACGGGGTTCTAGGGGTAAACAGGTAGGAGTGTCGGGAGACACTGCGCATCTAGGGGAAGGGTCTTCAATGCAGCCCTCCGAGTGGGTCGAATCGTCTCGGAAACGAGGTCTAGCGGCTCCTGTTGACATTGCCTCGCAGCTAGCTAAACTTTGAAGTGAACAAGGTGAAATGAGGGATGTCCTTGACTAAGTGTTAGCATTACAGGTTTCTCAAGGGCATCAGTTAGAGAATATTCAAAAATCTCAAGAGGCCTTTAACCAGCACTTTGCAGACATTGCGGAGCTTTTACAGTGATTTCGTTAATTGTGATGGATGACTTTTGTTGTTTCTTCCTTTCCTCACATGGACAAGAAGTAGATGTCATTTACAAATATCTAATGGAAATGATTGCACTGCCTTGTTGTACTTATGTTCTATGTCATTGCTAGTGTTTTGTATTTTGTGATGTTTGATATGCTATCAAACGACTCAATGTGACCGTTGAATGGTAACATTAATGCTTATGTTCTATTCCATCCGACTATGTGGCCGTTACGCACTGTAAGTGGTTGTTATTTATGTGTGGTAATTGGATGTTAACATTGACAGTTGCACGCGAACACAATAATGACACTTTATACCATTTGAACCTTTCATTACTATTACTTTCCTCGATTGATACCGATGTGCGGGATCACTGTTCAACTGTTATAAATGATTCAAGTTTCTTATTATACGAGAAGAGTAAAAATCTTATAACAACTAGTATTATAAGACCTTCTATCTATATAATACAAAAGGCTACATTGTAGTATCTAAGGCATGCCAGCCACGTACCAAAGAGCTAAGTAGATGGACATGCTGACACGGTAATATATAAATAATGAAGGGCACAATATGCTAGAGACACATTATATGCACACATCACGTCACATACATGATTAGCTTATTTAATGGTCATGAGAAATAAAAATGTAGCATAACAATTAAAATTAAAAAAATCATATATAGGTAGATAACTTAAACACCAATATATCATCAACATAACAATTGTATGCCATTAGAAATGATAAAATAAACCATATATCATTTAAAGATTGTTCCCTCACTCAAATACAATTCCTAATATTATAAATTCTCAACCACGGTGGATAATAACCGAGATAATTTTTTGTAGTTGATTATGTGATTTTAGACTTTTTCTAAACGAATTTGTATAGCATTATATTGTGAATAGAAATGCTAATTATTGAAAAAACACATAGACAATTTTACCCACAATTTGAAATGCATGGTTGAATTTAACTGCAAATATTGTGAGCCACACTCCAAGTAAATCTAAACACTCATCATGAAGTTTAGTAAAATTAAGGATACATTTTATAAACTCCTTGCAAAAATACATTTTGGCCATCCATATGATGTGGAAATCTCTTGGCCATCTATATACACTGTGGAACCCACATACATCGTGGTGTGTTGTAGGTTCAACATGCATATGGATGGTCAAGATGCATTTTTTGTAAAGTTTGTGGTTAGATTTACGTCAACCAAATATTTTCCCGTCAACAATTATAATGTCGGGGTGTGTTGAATTGGATTGTTTGCTCATAGCTGAAACAACCTTGGAGCTATTCAATTTATTTTATCTATTTTAGTTCTATTCTAAAACTGTAGTTTGAACTATTACCTGCATCAATTTATTTACGATTAGTCATGGAATTGTAATGGGGTGCTAAGACTGCCTTTTGATTCATCATCCTTTGGTGTTCTTATCATAAAGAGCTTTTTCACAGTGGTTTGTGGTATGTGGAAACATGCTTTCATATGTATAGTATAATTGGACTTTTCTTGTGTCATTTTGTT
>JAOTRH010099822.1:4844-15993 GCA_034768845.1 Heliamphora exappendiculata
TTAAGTAGTTTTTAAATAAGCCTATTAAATATAATTGTCAGTAATTTAATTTAATCGGCGAGTATCTATAATCTTAACGTTGGGAGAATAAATAAGCATTTAGTAACATGAGCTCGAATACTATGGTCTTGAAAATAAAGTTGCAAATGCAGTTATAATTATTTAGCAGAATGAATTATAATTTATAATTTTATGAAATTACTTCTAGGTTGAGGTAGAATTTCATAATTGCATTAGAAATTCACATCTTATTTACTCTACATGTTCCTATTGTAGCCTATATAAATGTGATTATAAACCCTAACACCATAATTCACATTATTCAGTCAGTTGATTAGGGACTAAGGTTTTCACATTTTTTGAAAACCTAAGCCTAATCAATACTGATTTTAAAGAACATAAAGAACGTAGTCTACACTACAATCGAGTTCTAGCATTCAAAAATACAACAGAAGATGTGTGTTGGAGATTTGACTTTTAGTCAAAAATCGTGACGAATTGTTAACTAAAACTTGTTGCTCAAAATGAAATCAATCCAACTAGATTTTGAAAGCTATAAATTCTAAACTAACTTTGGGAGTATTACCATGTTTTATTTTTTATTGTTCGATATCAAAAAAATTTAATCTTAAGTCTATTTTGGCGATTGTCCGTCCGGATTATTTTTTACTAGAATCATAGACATAATATTAAGATCTTGGCAATTTACTCCAACAATTGGTATTAGAGTCGTCTTTGATTATGTATGATTGAATCATGGGTTCGAGTAGATTTAGATTGTAGTATCTTTATTTTGCAGGCAATCTAATCCCGGCTTCTAATGGTTATTAAGTTTGCATGTTTGATTGCATAATGTTTAATGATTATTACTTGTTTAATATTTTTTCACAAATTTTTGGTCATGGAAGTTGATTGTGAACTCCTCCGAGGCATAGGATCAATGTAAAAATGTTATTTTTCGATTCCATGTTCTTAGTTTTGGTTTTGTTGTAATCGAAAGAACGAAGAATAGATGGAGAACAAAAAATAAAACAACAAAGACGCAGCCAGAACCAGCAGAGATAGTGGCAATAACCGATGGCACAGCGTGCAGTAGCGGCACAGTGGGGCTTGGCAGTGGCGGTGGCGGTGGCTTGGCAGCGACGGTGGCTTACGGTGCTTGTGTGTTACAGAAATTCTGTTGGTTACGGATTTCTAATTCTGAAAAAATTAGAAGGCTATAATCCTGATTCTGGCAAGATTACAAGTTTTCTAAATAAATAGAAATTATTTAGCGAAAGAGTTTTAGTATGACCATAAAAGCCAAGAAAAATTATATTTATTTTTATTTATTTAAATAAATGGATGTTTTATTCGATTTATGCTTTTTCTTCAGTTTTAATTAATTATGTTATTCAAAATTAATTTCTTTTGTAATCGAAAATTAAATTTAAAATTCTTTAATTAATTTAGTTTTTTTTTAAACTTTAGACTTTTATTTGTTACAGAAAAATACGTTTAAGATGATTTTTTTTTAAATCAGATATCTTGAAAAAATTTGGCGGTTAAATTCAAATTTTAGAATTACTTTAAAAGGAGTTTAATTTTAATAAATTATTTTTTTCGGAATATGTGTAATAGGAAATAAAATTAAAAAGTAAGTGAGTGAAAGAATTTATTCACAGATAAATCATGCTATCTCCATCACTAGTTTGTAGGTGATGTAATTAATTTTGTGTATTGACTTCAGGGTCTTTCTCCCCATCAGACAGAATTAATTATAGGATCACTAGTACGAACTTCTTTTAAGAATAATTCTGGGTAATTGTTAATGTGAATCACTTTTCCATGTGAATAGTTTTTTGCGAAGCAACTGATTCGAGATTAAGTGATGGTTTACACATAGTTATAAATATTAGTATCCTCTCCATCTGAGTCACTGCTAATATTTATAGGATCGAAGCTACGTCATCATTTAATTCTACTTAGCATGGTCTATTGCCTAGATAATAAAATTAATAGAAATTAGTCTGTCTAGACAAATGATGAATAATAAACGACCTTCCCATTGAGGCATGTTATTCACGATGTACCAAGTTGCTGGTGATTTTTTTAAAATGGTAGTGAGAACCAATTTTAAAATAAAATTTAAAATTTTGCTCATCATAATTAATGGTCTTTAATTATATGATTCTCAGGGTAAAATAACTTTCAATTCACTCATGACTATACTCAAAGAAAACAAACTTATAGGTCCTAATTATATTTACTGCAAAAAGAAATCTGGATATCGTTTTAACTGCCGAGGACTATAAGTTTCTATTATCTGAGATTTGTCTACTACTACCTAATGAGGGGGCCACCGATGAGGAAATATGTGCTTATTAGAAGTGGTAGAAAGCTGATCAGATAACTTACGGTTATATTTTGGCTTTCATGTCAAATGTATTGTAGTATCAGCATCAGTTTATGTCCAGCGCCTATGACATGATTATGAATCTCATATAGATATTTGGAGATCAGAATCGTACTACTAGACAGGTGTCCATAAAATCTCTAATGAACACAAGCATGGTTGAAGGCACCCTAGCTAAAGATCATGTTCTGAAGATGATTAGTCTTTTGAATGAACTGAAAATCCTTGAAGCTGAGATTGACGGGAAAACCAAGGTCAATATCATACTCTAGTCGCTACCGAATAACTTTAAGCAGTTCTGCCTTAACTATAATATGAATAAACTCAATTTTTTCTGACAAAGCTACTTAAAGAACTGTAAGTAGCTGATGGTGTTCTTAGGAAGGCAGGTAATGCTTTTATTGCTGAAAAGGGTTCTTCTTCTAAGCCAAAAAATAAAAAAATAAAAAAGGTTTGGAAATAGGGAGGCACATGTGCAAAGGCAGCTAATAGGCCCAAAGTCAACAGATAAGTGTTTTCACTGCAACCTGACAAGACACTAGAAAAAGCAATGTCGTAGTTGTCTTAGCAAGCAGTATAACAAAGGTAATTTATGTTCACTAGTTGTGGAAACATGTTTAGCAGTATTATCTACCGGTACTTGATGTGTAGATACGGGAGCCACTAATCATGTTTGTAATTCTTTATAAGGGTTCTAGAAAACCAGACAGCTCAGTTATGAGGAGATTTACTTGCACATGGACAATAATACAAGAGTAGCAATAGTTGCAATGGGAGATGTCACTCTCAATTTTAGTAGAGATAGGTTTTATTATTGAGAGATTATTGTTATGTATCTTCCATTAGAAGGAATTTAATTTTTATTTTTAGATTGGTTAAATATGGATATTTGATTTATTTTAATAATTCTGTTGTTATTAAGGATAATAAATGATTTATCTGTTCTAGTACATTGGTTGATGACCCTTATGTTATTACTACTATCTCTCTTACACTATAACTGAATGAATTAAATAATACATTTAATTCACTATTTAAGATTAAAAAAAACCTTCTTTAATGAACCAAACGTATCTTTGGCACTTACACTTATGTTATATTAATTTAAGAAGAATAAATAGACTAACTGAAGATGGACCATTGAGTTAGTTAGAAATGAAAGAACTTCTAGTCTATAAATCCTACTTATAAGGTAACATCACCAGGAGGCTATTTTCGGTTAAAGGCTATAGATCTAAAGAACTGTTAGAACAGGTTCACTCTGACTTATGTGTGCCTATGACTATTCTGTCTATATGAGGTTTTGAGTATTTTATCACTTTTATTGATGATTACTCAAGGTATGAATACATTTATTTGATGCACTGTAAGTCTAAATACTTTAAAATTTTTAAAGTTTTTAAGGCGGAAGCAGAGAAGCATCTAAAAAAATGCATCAAGATACTGTGGTCTGACTGTAGTTGTGAATACCTTTTTAGAGAGTTTAAGGACTACTTACCAGTAGAGGAGATTGCACCCCAGTTGACTGCACTAGGCACTCCACAGCAGAATGGTGTAGCTGAAAGAAATAATAAGACTCTTGTGAAGATGGTGAGATCTATAACGAGTTATTCAAACTTATCTGACTCATTTTGGGAATTTACATTAGAGACAGCAGGTTACATTTTGAACTTGGTACCTTCTAAGTTAATACCTACTACTCCCACAGAATTGTGGACCGGGAGCATCTAGTACACGTGTTGAAAGGGAACACAGATAAATTGGAACCAAGAACGAAAGTCTATTTCTTTGTTGCATATCCCAGGAAAACAAATGGTGATTTATTTTATAATCCTAAGGATTAGAAGGTCATTGTTAGTACCAATGCTTGATTCTTGGGAGAGGGTTATGTAATGGACCATAAGCCCAAGAATAGAAATGTTCTAGGAGAGCTAAGAGAAAATACCAGTAGTATGGGAGAAGCACCACAAGAAAGTGTCATCAATATCCTATTGCCTCATCGTAGTGGGAGGAGTGTTACCACTAACATGTCAATTTTATAACCAGGAGAGCATGTAAATTTGTCCACTTTAGGAAACTCTAACCAAGAACTGCAATCATATGAAATTCCTGATTTCTCTCGGAGCCTTTTTGAGTGGGCCTTCATGGTTGACCTAGAAGTGCCACCTCTTGAAAAACCTCTGGTGAAAGTTCTAATCTTTATGTGTGGTTGATCATGTCGTTCGGGGCTATGATCTGTGCGACATTGCTTAGGGCACTAAGGCTCTTGGTTATTTATTAGTCGTCTATCAGCTAGGAAGTGAACTAGCTTTCCTTCTTTGATCAGTTTCTCTATTTAATCTTTCAATTCATAACAGTCTTTGGTGTCGTGACCATAGTCATTATGAAAGTGGTTGTACTTGTTTTTGGAATGCTTAATGGGTGGTGTTCTCATCTTACCTGGCCATTTTAGATCTGATCTCTCTTTATGTAAAGAAACACTTGTTCAAGCGGGGTATTAGGGGGAGTATAACGTTAGTACTTGATTTCGTCTTTCCTTTTAGGGAGCAAATCAGCTCCTCGGCCTTTTATCCGGTCAGGATACTTTCTTGTCACCTTCTGCTCAGGCTCTCTCTACCTTTTCTTTGTTCTAGTTGGTATATCAGTCGACTTAGAATGTCTAGCGTCCAATACATCTTCAGCGTTCATGTGCTTTTATGCTTTGAGCATCAACTTAGCCATATCCACGGGTGCGATTTTGGATAACTAGAACAAGAATCTAGATGGAAGAAGCCCTCCCATGAAATCTGTTAGAGCAACCTTATCATCCTTTTCATCAACCCGTAACGCTTCATGATTAAAGCGATTCAGATAGTCTCTTAGACTTTCTCTTTTAGCTTACTTGATATTAAAAAGCAAGGTCACTGGCTTTCTCTCCCTTTGCCCGCTGATGAAATGGCTCACAAATAACTTACTTAACTATGAGAATGACTTGATAGACTCTGGTTTTAACTTAGCAAACCACATTCGAGCAGGACCCCAAAGGGTGGTAGGGAATGCTTTACACATTTCTTCTTCTAGGACGGCGTGGAGATACATTATGGATTTGTAAGTATCCAGATGATCTAAAGGGTTTGAGGTTCCATTAAACATGTCTATATAGGGCATTTTTAATTTCGGGGGTATTGGAGTGATCATAATGGCCTGTGTAAATGGTGAGCTAGTTTTTTGTACTAGATCTCCCAAGGTTGAAGGGGTTTTGGCTCTTATAGCCTCTATCATGTCATTAATTTGAGCTTTTACCTCACAAATTTGCTCATTCCATGCTGTTGAAACCTCATATGGCTCTGTTTTATCTTTCTGAATGTTTGGCTCTTTTGTCTGCTTTCGTGGTAAGATGGGGTTGATTTCACTTCCTAGTTCTTCTACTCCTCTGCCTCTCGGAGGAAGATTGTGGGCTACACTATCACGATCTCCATCTTGTTGCTATTTTTGTAGGGTTGGTGGTCTCAGGATTAGTGGAGCTTCATTTTGCCCCTAATAAACTATAGGAGCTCTTGGTTCTGTTGACCCAATTCAAAAATCCCGTAGGTTAAGTTCTGAAGCTGTTGCTGAACTTGGCTCGGTTATTGCAGATCATCCAGTATCCTTGTTGCTTAACCTCGTTCAATTCGTCTCATCCACTATGGACCTTGTTCAGACCATCCAAAGAGTGACGCAATAAAGAGAAAGGAATGCTCAAAGCTAAGTAATTCCCAAAGACGACGCCAAATGATAATGTCTAATCCTTGGATGATCCTTCGTCCTTATGATTGCACTTGAGACTTGATCAAAGGAACTTAAAAGGGGGGCATGAGTGTTTTTCGTTGGGTCCCCCCAACTTTCAAGTTAGGTTTCTGACCAAAAACATAAAATCAGGAAGAAAAATAGTTAGAAAGAGATATTCTAGAATCATACATCTCACATTCATTGGTCCCCTTTTATCAGATTCTGAAGACACGTGGTTGATACGCCACGTGCAGTCTGTTATAACCGTATTATGGAAAAATTCCCTAATGAGGTCTCATGTCATGTATAGCACATGTTATACCTGATCAGGTGAATGATTGACTGAGCAGAGTGGGTCATTGAAAACTGAAGAATAAGTGTATAGGTCTGACTCCAAACTCAGACCAAGACTCTCTGGTTAATTCACCCAACCACTGCTCAACATTTAGACATCTTCGGTGGTTAAATAGGCCTGGCCTTGTTAAAGATAGAACATTCTAAGGTTTTTGGGCTTTATTTTCTATATCCCCATCAATAACTATTAACAAATTATATATTTAAAATATAAAGTTAATATAAAACATGCATGAAAGTAATACAAATCTCAGGATATAAAATACCACTCCCTCCCCGTAATGCATATCCTTGTATATGGTAAAAAATGGGATATCATATCCAAAGTAAATTCAATCACCAAACACCTCATATGTGGGCTCTATGTATATTATCTCCATACCCTCTCTTCAAATCCATCAAACAAATAGACCCTTAAGGTGTTAGTGTTGGAAATGAACTCAGCTCGAATCTTTCGTGACCTCAAAATTCAACTAAAACGCATTCAAGTTTATTTCATTTAATAAAGAGATGTTCATGAATTCAAAATTAGGCTCATTTATTAAACAAACTCAACTCATATAATCTTGGCTTGCATAGATTCGCAAATGGTTCCTTTAATTACTCAACTCAATAGAGACTAAATAATCCCATTTAAGAGTATGCATAACTTCTGTTATAAAATGTAGGACTTCGGATATAAGCTCAAACTCAAACTTGAGCTCATTATTTTATTTGAGTCGAGCTTAAACCGAATTCGAATAGAATCATTTTAAAATAAGCCAAGTTCAACAACAAACTTGAACTCGAGCTCATTTATTTTATCTAAGTCGAGCTTGAACCGAGCTCAATTACAACCATTTATAAATGAGCTGAGTCCAAACAAGAATAACTATTTATATTCGAACTCATTATTTTATTTGAGTTGAGCTTGAACCAAGCTCGAATAAAACCATTTTTAAATGAGCTGAGTTCGAACTAGAATAGCTAATTATATTCGAGCTCATTATTTTATTTGAGTTGAGCTTGAGCTAAGCTTGAATAGAATCATTCAAAACTAGTTGAGCTCGAAGAAAAATAACTAATTATATTCGAGCTCGAAACATGCTCGAACATCAAAAAATTGAAAAGCTCATAAAAAGCTCAGTTCAATCAGGTTTGGCTCGGCTTGTTTGCACCATTAGGTGTAACCCTTGTGGTCCTCGCAGACTATCTTAAGTTGAATGGTATTACATATTGGACCTCTCAACTCATGTTTTGGAAAGTCACAAATGTTGGAGGCAAACTGCCAAGATCATTTATTTGAATACGATTTTTTGATTAAAAAACTTTAGACGGACAATCGCCAAAATAGGCTCCATATTAAAACATGTTTGATGCCTAACGATCAAAATAAAACCCGTGCTACCACAGTTAATTTTAGATGAATACCTTTCGATCGTTTCTTCAAATAAGAACTTTGTTTCTCCGAGTTAAAACTCTGAACAAACCTTCTACTGTATTCCCGATGCGATTTTTGAACATAATATAGGCTACGATACTTCAAAAACTGGTACCAGCAGAACCTGATCAATCTTAGTCTTGAAAGACAACTACTGAAATTGGTTCAGCTTACCCACATATTTATAGGCTACAGCAGAGACCTGTGGAGTAATTTTGACATAGACTTCTAGTGTGACTCATATACCTTTCCAGCGATTTCTGTAAATATGCAAGCCTCTCAACGGTTTCTGCAATTATAAAAACCTTGCAATGGTTTCTGTAATTTTTATAAAATAATAAATCATAGTTCATACCACTAAATAACTGTAACTGCACTTCTAGCCATAATCTCAAAACCAATTGCATTGAACTCCTGTTATTAAATGCTTAACTCATCTCTCCACGTTAAGATTTCCGATACCCATCAATTAAATTTAATTACTGATAATTTAATTTAATCGGTATCTTTGAAATTCTTTAAACCCTTTCGCTTAACTTATTTGACTGCCAGATAATTAAATTCACCTGTAGAGTTTGAGCTGGTCAAAACTTATAAGCTTCCTTAAGAGGGTATCGTCAATCCTGAACAATCGGGATGTGAATTTCATCAATAATTAATATTCACCATATAATTAATACTGTTATCCAACTCACCGGGACTATTGACTCATAAAAGATCGTATCATCTAATGAATCAAAACAACGAATATTAAATATACGCAAATAATAATTATTTCAGGATTAAAAGTATAAGCACTCATAATAATCTTAGGGTGTGAATTAATTTATATAGTCAGTATAAAATTAATTACACCAACGTGGTCCTATTCAATACACACAAAGTGTGCTAACACAAAGAGTCCGAACAATAAATAATGCTATTTTCTGTTCTCCGTAATCAAGACAGTCCTACTAAAACTCTGTGCTACAGTCATAGCGATGGTTTGTCCAATTCCATCTAAACTATGAACAAAGACTTATATTCTATACAAACCTATAATCCAGTTTTCTGTGTGCAAACCATACATTACACACTAGATTAAATACTGTACAGAATAAAAGACAACTATGCGTAATATTAAAGAAATGATATTACATCATTACTCATTAAGATTTTCATAAAATAAAAAAATAATTTTATTAAAAATAAAATTAAATACTAAAACCAAATAAAATTCATGATTTTTAGTATACAACCAAGGCAATCTCTCACTTATACTCAAAACTATGCTGTCATACATCCGACTCTCATGCCCTCTGCATGACTATCAAAAGTCTTAACCGGTAGCCTCTTTGTAAAAGAATCTGTAAGGTTGTCCCCTGATGTAATCTTGGTCACAGTAGCATCACCCCTTTGTACTATTTCTCGTATCAGGTGATACTTACGCTCAATATATTTTTCTTTCTTGTGGACTCTAGGCTCCTTCAAGTTTGCAATCGCTCCACTATTATCACAATAAAGTGTAATAACCGATTGAACTGAAGACACCACATTCAGATCCAACAGGAAGTTCCTGAGCCAAACGGCCTCCTTTGCTTCTTTAGAAGCTACCAAGTACTCAACCTCTATGGTGGAATCAGTAATGCAGAACTGTTTGATACTCCTCCAATTTATTGCTCTACCTCCTAAGGTAAAAACATATCCTGAGGTAGACTTACGGGAATCTTTGTTTGATTAGAAGTCTGAGTTTGTGTACCCCAAAGGTAATAGACTGTCTGCCTAGTAAATCAACATGTAATCCCAAGTTCTTTTCAGGTACTTGATTATATTCTTTACTACAGTCCAATACTCCTGCCCTGGATTAGACTAATATCCGCTAGCCATGCCAACGGCAAAGCAGATGTCAGGTCTGGTACAAAGTATAGCATACATTAGGCTTCTTACTTTCGAAGCATAAGGAACCGCCTTCATCTTCTCTATCTCATCAGGTGTCCTAAGACATGATAGTAAATGTGTAATCCCAAGAGGGTGGTGAATTGGATTTTTTTTTTAAATGTTTAAATATTAAAACAAGTGTAGATTTTAATTCACTTATAAACAAGATTCAAAACTTTTCTTGTTTGAGATTTAAAATACAAGTAAATGATATAAGTGTAAATAAGTGTGAAAAAAAGTAAGCAACAAGATAATAATGAAAATGAAATGTAAAGCGAGATAGAAATACGATACCATGATTTTTACAAGGTTCAGTACAACGGCTTACGTTCTTACCTCAAGAAAACCGCTATGAGAATTTCTCGCTATTCCTCCTTCAATAGGCAGAGAAACCTCTCTCCTTAGTCTAGGCGCAGTAGCTACTTTTGAGTATGTACCCTTCTCAAGTATTCCAATTCTTATAGGCGGATTTAACCGCTTTGAGAAACACCTTTCTCAAGAACAATAGAGTAACAAGAAAGTGTACAAAGGAATGCTCCAACACTGAGCAGATGAGTACAAAAAATAAAAACTCTAACTCACTTCTCAAAGAATATGTCAATGAAGCTCAAAGAGAAATCTAAAAATATTTTCTCTTAAAATTTGATTGAAAAACTCAAGAAATTTAAGCACAAATAGAGAGTGTATAAGAGAGAATGTTTGAGAGGCTTTGAATGAATAAAACCATAGCTCAAAGGCTCTATTTATAGGCCTCAATCTTGGACTAGCCATTGGGCTATGTATGGCAAGTTTAAACTAGCCATTTCAACCATATTTCAAAATTTTAGCATGTTCAATCGACTGAAGCCTTAACTCAGTCGACTGGACTCTTGGTCAGTCTACTAAATGCTTTGAAATTCAGTTTCTTATTTTGGCAACTAAGTTTCAGTCGCCTGATCCATACTTAGTCAACTGATAAGAATTAAAAATCCAGAATTTTTGATTTCAAAACCAATTTTGATCACTTCTTATTTTGAAAAATATTTTTAGGTATTTTAGGAATCCTATGAGCTTCAAAGAAATATATTCATGAGACATGTGAATTTACATAAATCCTAAAAAAGACGATACAATTGAAATTCTTTAATTCTTCAATTCTTTGAAGTTCTTCAATTTTTCAACCTTTGCCTTGCTCCAAAAGCGTGTTGCCGAAGTGTTTGAAATTTGCGTCATGGCTTCCATTCTATGTATTTGATTGTGCTAATTACATTTTTCCTGTAAACTCAATTTGCACAATTAGATACTTAGGTTTGTTATCATCAATACAGTCGTTGAAG
>JAOTRH010099833.1:0-15992 GCA_034768845.1 Heliamphora exappendiculata
AAAACAAATTGTCACAAATACTTCACCAATTTGAGTGTTGCCTTATTATAATATATATATATATACTTAAAATTTTCAAAACCTTAAAACTTTGTTAAAAATTAGAAATTTAAAGTCATGATTTTATTGACTTTAAGCCAAAACTGACACCAACTAAAATGGTTTATTTCGTCAAAAAAACAAAAGAACTACAAAGTAAAACCAATGGGTGCACTAAAATTAGTCTATTAGGTTAAAAGAAATAAATAAAAGAATAAATATAAAAGCAAATCACTCATATTAATCAAATGCCTATTAATGGTCTATTCAAGGTGCATTAATGCATATATTTACTTAAAACTCAAATTATTTCGATGTAAAATATTTTATAATAAAAATTAAAAAATTTATGTAAAATTATTTAATAAGAAAATATTTTTTTTTCTTTCAATTTTTGGTGTTCAGTTAATACTTAAAAAATATTTTTCAGAAAATACATAGTAAATTTTAATATCCCAACACTAGCGAATTGAGAATGGGTACGGGACATGTGATTTCTATTTTCAAAGGTTTTGCACTGCAGAAGGAAGTGGTTGCAGTGGCCGTGGCCGCTTACCTTGTCACTCTTCCAGCCTCTTAGGCTTTATTTGGGATCAATAGCAAAGTTGATTTTTTTTTTAAAGTTCAGCTTTTAAGTTGAATTGTTTAAGATTATCATTTTGCACGATTTTTAAGGTAATTAAAAAAAGTTAAAAAAAAAATTTTCTTTTTTTATTTCAATGTCTATTTTTTTAAATTATTCTCAACATTTTTATTATTTTTATTCTTTTTTTAAAAGTTAAATTTCTTAAAAGTCAAATTTAAAATCTATCACAAACAAACACTTAATATCTTTCGATTTAAAGTTGTAGTCTCATTATTTAATTGGCAATGGATGATCAGTTTTTAATCGCCACTAGTTCACGTACGTACGCTCAATCACCGTTGTCATTCCCACAACAACCACCATCCTCCTTATCACCTTGATACCACCACTATCAGTATCCTTCACCACCAGCATAACCAACGCCACTTCTACTACCAGCACTGTCATTGCCGCCATCCTCTTCCATTACTGTCACTTTTTACTTTCGCTATCGGTGTCGCCACTATCAATATATGATTGTCGTCGTCACCACCGCAATTACCATCACCATCACAATTACCACTATCTCCAACCTCACCCCCCACCACTACAACCATGATGACTTCATCCACCACCGTCACCGCTCTTACCCTTTGCTATCATCATTTCTCCCGTTGATACTAAAATTGATATATTTTAATTTTTGTGTAAATAAATCTTGACCTTATTTTGTAAAATTTTTTATTAAAAAATTATTTTATATAATTTTTATCATATTAAATAATAAAAATTTTATTAAATAATAATTTACACCGAAACAACCAAAACCTAAAGGTGATTAATTTTTAAAAAATCTTAGAAAGCATGCCTGTATATAATATGCTTATTGAAATACGCTTAGTATTTAAAGAGTGATTACCATATAGTGAGAAATTCATTTATACTATGTAAGGAAGTCCCAAAAAAAGAAAAAAATTGCCGAATTAATGGTTTGAATTTTAAAAAATAAAAAATAAAAATCTATTGCTGAATGATTTGAATTTATACAGGTTTCAGCTGGTAGGGTCTTACAGGAGACTTGCAACTACATAAGAAACTTGCACAGAGAGGTTGATGACCTAAGCGAGCGGCTGTCCGAGTTATTGGCTACTACTACTGATAGCTCTCAAGCCGCCATGATCAGGAGCTTACTTTCGCAATAGACCTATATATCTATATCTATATCTATATCTATATGTATTGCCTTTCCTGGACCTCTCTTTCTCTTTCTCTTCCTAGGGTTTTCGCTCTCTAGACCTGAGAAAGAATTTGCAGGTGGATGACTATATGTATAGAATCCATGTGCAAGAGGGTGTGCTTATATTTAACTAAGTAACAATAAAATGAGTTCTCTTCTCAAAGAGGCTCTTCCATTTTGCAGCATTTTTATAATAATCTTTTTGTTTGTACTCTGTCTTAATGTATTAGAGACCATTAGAACTTATCTCTAGAAATAATATTTATTAGTTCATGAATTGATTTTAGTAGTGAACAAAATTTGATTGAATATTTGATTTTTAACTTTTTATTGAACAATGGGGCAGGGTGGGACGGGACGGGTAAGGGAGATGTGGTGTCTTATTTTCATTCCTTATAAATTATAAGGAAAGAAACTGGAATGATTCGGGGAGATTGATATATTGAAGGGTAGTGTACATGTAAATTTTAAGACTTCGTTTGATCAAATATGTAGATTATGTGTGATTAATAATAGGCTATGATTAGTATAAAAATATGAATGAAACTAGATTAGCAATGAGATAATTAGTGATTAATTTTTCACATGTTTGATTTGCATTGGATTGTGTAATGAACTAAACAATTATTTGTTTGATTTATATAGGTGGAATTAGATTAAATTTATTACTTTTTAATTTTAATTTTACATTAAAAAAATAATAAAATATAACTCATTCAAGAAGCAGCAGCCATGGCTTGGGATTCTCATCTTAACCGGTGGCTTGGATTTGGGTCTTCCATGAAAGAAGCAACCATGAATTGATTATTACTTGGCAAAAGAAAAGAACAAAAAAAAAAAAACACGGACATGATTTTCACTTGGGAAAAAATTAAAGACAGTGAAGTTTTTTACTGAGCAAAAAACTCATGGTCCCATGGACCTAATTTTTCATTAAAAATGCAGCAGCCATACCCTCTCTCTCCTTCGTTTTCATGATCTTTCTCTGTTAATTTTCCGTGGTCAACAACTATGGACGTGGGTTCACTGATGAAGAACAAGAAGCAGCCGTGGGCCCACTGCCGCTCCTTTCTTCCTCTCTCCTTCTCTTTCACTATTTGGATATTAAGAATAATGAGGGTTATATAGTCAATTACTTGCCAATTCAGTTGTACTGGATTAGCAATACTACACCCAAGATTAGCGACGAACGCAGAATTTTAATTTAAGAGAATTAATTATTTTATAAGTTTTTAGAAAAACATATATTAAGTTTTTGAAAAAAAATCTCAAAGCAACGAATTTATATAATCTTAAATTATTTTGAACTAATACTGTTATAATAATAAAATTTTTTAAAATTTAAAAGAGACGGTTACTTCTCTCCGCCCTTCCTTAGATCCGTCTATGTCTCATATGGGCTTCCTAATCCACCACTTTTGTGGGATTCTTAAGTGCTCTAAAATTAGTAGTCCTAGTTTGATTAAAATTTCTGAAAGCATACATAATTTTATTGAGGGTCCACAGGATGGTTGAGGCCATCAAAGAATGCATAAGAGAGTTATATTAGTGAGAGTTAAAGGATAATTGGGTGCTGAGGGTCCTGCGTGTGTTGCTATGAGCTCAAAAGGATTTTTTTTCAGTATTTTAAAATTTAATTTAAATTATTTATTATGCTAAATCAGTTAAATAGGTAATTCTTAAAAAAAATCAAATCAATCGAAAAAAAATTTAATCGAACGTCATTATCTATGTGATCAGAGTATATTTATTTTTAAAAAATTAATTGACTTATATATTTTGAGAATAAATTATCAAACAAATGTATCCAGATCATATAGTTAATAATGTTTAATTAATTTTATTTTTTTACAGAAATTACTTAATGAGTTTAACATAATAAATAATTTTGATTTAATTTTAGGAATCCAAATAAAATACCATTGAGCTCATAGCACCTCCTTATGTGAGTAGCTCACAACATAAAATCCCAAATCCAATAATTGGGGTGTAGTTTGGCAAAGTCACAGTTTTCAAATATTGATAAATTTTATTAATATATAATTAAAGCTAATTTAGTTGATATTTTGAAGGTAACTATTGCGGTGGTATACATAACAAATTAATTCAAAAAATTGAGTATATATACATATATTGTTTAGTTGGATTAATTATTTGACCCTTATTCTCTGAGTGATTATTTATATAAATTTAATTATACATTTTTTTCTCTGTTAAGACCCGTGCATATATCACTAGTTTATTCTAAGTTGCTGGAAAAAGTGAGTTTTGAATAAATTAAAATATAATTTTTAAACTAAATATTTTTAGATTTGATTAATATTTTTAAAAGATTTCAAGTTCTAATTTGTTTATCTCGATATTACAGTAATCATGAATTTTGTGGCATTCAAAATCATTTATTAGTGAATAGGAAATTGACTCCAAAAGTGTATCATTGAAGTTGGCGACATGATGATAACTTGCTTCAATCTCACATTGGTTGGGAGATAATTGGTAAAGTGGCTTATATATGCTAACTTTAGCTTAAAGGGTATGTCCCCTGGGGGTATCCAATGTTGTAAAATGAGATGACCTACCCAAAGGTGGATTTGACTCAAACCCACATGCGCGTGTGTTGCCTAGCCAGCTGCGCCAAGGGTCGTGGTTCACGGGTTGCTAGTGGGTTCGGGTCGACCCTTTTTTTTAATAGAAAATCTATTTATTTAAAATTTTAATTTAAAATTTTAATTATTTAAATTTTAAAATTAAGTTACCGATTTTGGTTCATTACTGACCGTGGAAAGTCAGAACAGACCAAGGGTTTGTGACCGTTGGAAGATTCGCAACTGTTGGAGCTTCGCACCCGCTGGGCGGTCTAATCGCCAGGACCAAATCGGTTCGCGTTAATTCAGTTTAAATCGAAGGGTCACCTGAAATGTCTATTTAAAGGCTGTTCCAGCACCCATTTGCGAATTCTCCAGCCCTTTTCTCTATAATTGAAACTCTAATTCGTTCATTTCCAATCATAGTTTTCAAGAAAGTTTAAGCACATCAAGGTTCGTTACGTTTGTTGTGCTTTTTCTGTACACAGAAATCATTTTATCTTAGAAATAAGCATCCATTCCTTGCAAGCACCAAAACGAGGCGTAATCTGTCTTAAGAAGACATCGTTCAACGTTGAACTCAATCTCAAAATTGTTCTGCATTTGTTATGTAAGTCGGTTCTATTTTATTTCATTATGTTATGTTCTGTTTTAATAAAATCGTGTTCCATTCTAATTTTCTTTTCTATTCAAAAAGATTTTTAATTCAAAGCAGTGTTTATACTGCTTCTGTTTTACAAAACAGTATTCAAATTTTTTAATTGTTTATCGATTTATTTTTATATTTGCATCTATTATTTAATTTTATAGTATAGACAAAAACATATTTCAAAAATCTATATCTAATTTTCCAAATTATTATTTTTTCGGCTGCTATATTTAATTTTGCTGCATACAATTATTAATTCAATTTTTAAAGCACCAACAGATTGTTGTTTTCTGTCTTTTGACCAACACTAGTTTCTTTTATCGGCAAATAGTGAGAACTAAACACATGTACTCAAATCTTGCGGGTTGCAGTCTACATGCCTAATTAATTAGTTTGTGTTTAGATTTTTTTTTTTCTAAAATTTTTAATTATTTTATAAAAAAATAAATATAATAAAACGTAAAAAAAAAAAGTCATCCGAGACCAAACCAATGGCCTTTTTAAAAATTTGTAAGCAAAAAATCTTTTTAAAACACTAAATCAAACATAAACTTAGCATCATTGACGTACGTGCGGAACATCCATCACATATTGGCCCTCTTTAGCTAAATTACTGAGGTTTTTTTTTATTTTTTTGTATTTTTTAAAAAAATATATTTTTTTAAATCGTCTTATAAGATGAATTGAGAAAATAAAAAATTAATAAAAAGATTTTTAAAAAAACCTACTAAAGAAAAAACTAAGCAAATATTAAATTTGGTATATTAGCTTATTTTAGCTTATTTTAGTCTTTTTTTGTTAAAATTTTTTTATTTTGATCATAAAAAAATTATTTTTTTGATTCGTCTCCAAAAAGAGTAAAAAAATATAATAAAGTTTGATTAAACTACGAATAAGGTTCACTTAAATAAATAAAACAAGATAAACAAATAAAAAATTATCCCAAAAATAAGGTACAGTAATTAATTAAAGGCAATTACATGTAAAATTTCCAGGAAAAAGGTGTTTATATGGATAATCTAACCTTTTAAATCAACACAACCTTTTTTTATCTCCTTTATTCTCGTGGAAAAGTCCACGTGCACTTCATATTGCACTTCATGCTTTATTTTATAGAGATAATAAAATAAAGATAATTTTGGTGGGTTTCATTTTGAGATATATAAAATGTTTGACTTTTAAAAGATTTAATTTTTTTAAAAAGAAAAAAATAATAATTTGTTTGAGATAATTTTTTATAGTAACTCTTTTTCTTTTTATTAAATTTTTAATGTACGGGAGTGTCCCATAAATTATATTTATTTTGATTGGTTGAACGAAGATATCCGATAAGAAAGACGATTACCATCCTTATGTGCTCCATCTATCGAGTTCCTGTAAAATAAACCTCCAATCAGTGGTCGGAGGAAAGGCCTTCGACACCCAAATTAACTCCCAATCTTGAAAGAAAAAATCCTAGATGTTCTCATGCCAATTCCTCCCTCCTCTTGTGATATATATATATATATATATATATATATATATATATATATGTAGAGAGAGAGATGACTTGGTGTGTTATTCCATCCACGGTCAGTGGATGGGATAGAGGGTGGTGTGTAGTGATAGCTAACATGTGTAATGATGGGTGTAGAATTCTGTTAGTGGAGGATTTTTTTCTTTCCCATACAATAGTCTCTAACTTCTACATGCTTCTTTAAGAGGAAGTGGAAGCTGCATGTGCTTCGATTTTTTGTCGTAAAAACCAGTCAACTATGTCGTTTTGAGAGCCTGGACAAACCAAGACATTAGGTGCCTAATCGAGCTACGACTTTAGAGCATGCCTGGCCGAGTTAGGATTTATAGGAACTTTTCTAGTTTCAAAGATTATTCTAACCTCTTGTCTAAGCAAGCTAGAGCTTTTAGCGGAAGATCGAGAGCTGGGCTCGGTACCTAAGTTAGACTAAGATTTTTGTTGATTGGCTATTCTAACCATGTGAGCGCTTTTAGTCTATGAGATTATTCTAATCTCTTGCCTAGACGAGCTAGGGTCTTTCGCTGAAGACCGAGAACTGGGCTTGGCACCTAGGCTAGGTTAGAATTTTTCCCTGAAAATCGAGAGTTGGGCTCGGCACCTAAGCTAGGTCAGGATTTTTCGTTGAAAATCGAGAGTTAGGCTCGACACCTAGCCTAGGCTAGGATTTTTTGCTGATTGGTTATTCTAACCCTTGGAGTTTTTCTATTCTTTGAGATTATTCTAATATCCTGCCTAGGCAAGCTAGGGTTTTTCGCTGAAGACCAAGAGCTGGGCTCGGCACCTAAGCTAGGCTAGGGTTTTTTTGCTAATGGGTTGTTATAACCTTGGGAGCTTTTCTAGTCCCTGAAATTTTTTTAATCGCTTGCCTAGGCAAGTAAGAACTTTTTTCTAAAGACTGAGAGCTCAGCACGGCACCTAAGCTAGGTTAGAATTTTTCGCTGAAAATTGAGAGCTAAGCTCGGCACCTAGGCTGGGCTAGAATTTTTCGCTGAAAATCGAGAGCTGGGCTCGGCACCTAGGTTAGGTTAGAATTTTTTGCTGATGGGCTATTCTAACCCTATGAGCTCTTCTAGTCCCTGAGATTATTCTAATATCCTGCCTAGGCACACTAGGGCTTTTTGCTGAAGACTAAGAACTAGGCTCTGCACCTAGGCTAGGCGAGGGTATTTTGCTAAAAATCGAGAGCTGAGCTCAGCACCTAGGCTAGGCAAGAGTTTTTTGCTAATGGGATACATGATCCATACATAATGCCTGAGAAGGAACTCAATAACCGTGGCAGTAACATAAGCATAAATGGGATGCCGACCAATAGGGTTGAAAGAGAAGACGATTCCAACTATACTGCTGAGAAGATAGCTTCGAATTTGGAGCCGAAAAGACAAATCCAGTTTATGAGCTCAGAAGATAAACCTAGCAATAGTGATGGAGGGATAAATCCAGATATCCTCCATATCTATCATAAAAAAATATAGAACTGCTTTCTGAACCAACGCGCTCGGTTCAAAACCCATCTCCACAATGTGGCCGTGTAAAGTGAAGGTGAAATCATTGTGCCAGAGGTGTGTCCTCCCCCGCTCAATTGAGAAACAATCCCCAATCTCCAGGATTAATAAGTTGAGGTTGTTGTGATAAATGAATTTGAGTTGCTGAGGAGCCAACTATAAAAGTGTCGAGATGAGAAGTGCCGCTGAACTCTGAGCTCAAGTGCCGAGATGATGAGAAATTGGAAGAATAGATTCTAGGTGGATAGGAAGACGCAATAATTCAAATGCAAAAAGAAAGAATATGACCCTTACCATCAAAGTTAAGCCAACACTCATGGGACAGACGTCTCTCTGCAATTTTCTAAAGGATGGGTCTCACAATCCTTTTAATCATACAACTTCAACTTCATTGTGTTCTAGCGTGTGCCAAAATTGAAAAGTCAGTACATTTTCGATGAAGAGAAAGCTTTGCCAAGTAAGAGTGTCGTGCTGTGTTGTTGAGTTTGGGAAGTTGAGATCCAAACATTAAGTGTTGCGTTGTTGATTTGCCGAAAGGATCAAGAGCTACTGAAATTTGTCGAAACGACTAAGCTAAGACCCAAGCTGGGTTGGTTCGAAGCAAGGATAGCTGAGCTAACAAAATTTTGATATTTTTCTCTAAAGTCGCGTGGAAATATCGAGCTTCTCCAAGAATTACCCAAAGTTGGTGACTAAGCGCACTAGTGGAGACCCACTATGCATAGCAAAATATCCCATCGCCTTAGGCACAAAATTCATCCAAAGCACATGGGGCCCACTCATATTTCCACTCTTCATAGGGTCCGCTGAAGCACCTGAATCTGGTTAAGAAAAGCAAACCTACTTTGAAATGATGGGACCCGCACAACCCACTTACCCAAAGACCGCTTTTAGAACCGAAGCCACCTTGTTTGCATACCCCATCAGTGTTCGCTACTCACGAGATCCACACAACACTTCCATGCAAAAAACTCATAGCTGTTTATTCTTCATCAATACTAAACCAATTGTTTTACAAACGCCAAAGAGCCGTGATGCCCCGATATCCCTAAAAATGCCGAGCTCCATTTTTTTTCCTTTTTAAGAGAAGCTTTACTTTGGATATTTCCAGATCCATCAAAATTGAATCAATTTTGTCATCTTCAACGATTGCATATTGATTTTCAGAAAACCAAAACAAATAAGAAAAAAAACACAATGAAGTTGTCCCCGCATAATTGCGTTTATCTAATACACAATAACTTGACAGAGCATAAAACTATGGTTGGTTGAGAGATAGGGCCAGGTTTAGCCCCCATTTTCGTTGGAAAACTTTCAAATTTCTTTCTAAGAGAGGGTCTGTAGTGAACAAGTGTAGCCACGTTGAGTGCCAAGCTACTCGTTGTCAAACTGTTCAATGTCGAGCTTCCAAGGGTATTCTACTAACCCATTCGTTGTAACTTCATTCACCTCGGAATATAAACTCCTAACTCATGATTTTACTGAGAAACCCTAAAACTGCTGAGATGTTGATCGACCATGATCCACGCTACCCAACTGTTCTTCCAAAAAGGAAAAGCTCTGTCTATTTCTTTTAGTGAGAGAGGAAGGGAAGATGAACTGCCATGAATTTAGAACCGAGGTTCCGTAGTCCGGTGCTGACCTTGCAGAGAGAGAAAAACCAAGTGCATAAGGTGTCGAGGTGCCTATGACTTGAGGTGCCTATCTTAAATGTAGAGAGATAAAGAGAAAATGCCAAAACATAAGGTATTGAGGTGCCTCTGACCTGAGGTGCCGATCTTGTGAACTATTCGTGTCGATCGTCAAGCCGGTGATTGAAGCGTTGAGCTTTAAACTCTAGTGTCGAGGTGAGAGAAGAGGAAATAAATCCTGGATGAGCTGAACACAGTGGGTTGATGCATGAGGAAATAAACTCTAGTGGGTTGATATAACCATCACGCTGAACTTCGCTTCTCTTCATATTGGCAGATGCATGAGTAGAGAGAGAAAAGAGCAGAACTAGTTTATGAACTTAGGGTTTTTCTTGAGCATAGCACCACATGCATGGCTGATCTAAGAAGCGCAATAGTCGTCGAGCTATTTCACAGGTGCTAAGCTGGGTATTGTTGAGCTCTCCTCACGATGTGCCGAGCTCCTCCCCATTGCAAAAGAGAGGCCGAGGGGGCTAAGACGCAGGATATCGCTGACTATCGAACTGATTTTTTCTTACGGAGTAGCTCCCTTGTCCACCGATCCACGAGCATGAAGGATTTTGGCACTTTTTCCATTGCTGAGCAGCCAAAATGGAAATGATTTATAGGTATGATTTTTGGTGAAAACTGTAGGTCTTGTTTTTCAGCTAGAGAGAAAATGGGCAGATGGCCCATTTTGATATCTCTAAGAAAGTGACCTTTTTTTTATTCATTCGAATGATTGCTTGTATGAAGACAAAAGGGCATATAATCAAGAGGGAGAAATTACTTTCCTGAAATTCTTCAAGAGTTCTTGTTTGAATCTAAGCACCGAACCAATGGAGCTCGATTTAATATTCTTTCCAAAGTCTTCTCTCGTTGGACTCTGTCGTACCCACAAACGGTGCCAAATGTACGGGAGTGTCCCATAAATTATATTTATTTTAATTGGTTAAACGAAAATATCCAACGGCAAAGACGATCACCGCCCTCATGTACTCCGTCTACCGGGTTCCTGCAAAACAAGCCCTCAGTTGGTAGCCAAAAGAAGGGCCTCCGACATCTAAATTATGTGCCAATCTTAAAAGAGAAAATCTGAGGTATTCCCATGCCAGCCCCGCCTCCTCTGTTGAGAGGGGGTATATATATATATATATATATATATATATATAAAGTCTCCATAGAAATTTCTAGAGAGAGAGAGAGATAAATGTAGCGAGAGATGGCCTGGTGTGTTGTTCCATCCACGGTTAGTGGATGGGATGGGCGTGATATGCAATGATGGCTAATGGGCGTAATGATGGGGGTAGAATTTTGTTAGGAAAGGATTTTTTCTTCCCCCACACATCTAATATATTTTTACTTTTTGCTTTTAGACTAGTTGGGATATTAGCACTACTTTTTTTTTTTTTTTGTGATTAGAAAAGTTGATTTCTTAAGTTGAAGGTATTATAGTTATTTTATTTCAAAGAGCTAGCCTGTTTGGGATGTTATAGGCTTTTTTATTGAAATAATAATAACTTTTTATAAATACTAAATACTACAGCTTAAAAACTAACTTTTTTGAACAGTTTTAGGTTTATCATAACTTGTTTTTGTAACGTGTGGATAGCCTTTTTATATGTTTATTTTGTCTTTTAGTGAAAAAAATTGTAAGTTTAAACCATAATACTTTTTAGATTTATCTTGTTTCAAAAAATTAAAAATGTAAAAACAAAATTGATCAAGAATTTTTTTTAAAAATAGACAAGATGAAAAAAGCCATTTTAAGGCTTTTACGTGGCTTTTTCGTTCTTTAGTGGATTTTTTTAACTTTTTGTAAAATAATTATATTTTTAGATTTATTTTATCATGATGAATTGAGAAAATAAAAAAAATAGTTCAAAAAATAAACAAATTCATTAAAAACAAAAAAAAACTAAACCAAGCAGAGTCTTGATATAATTGGGCATCAAATTGGAAACGGACCAAATCAAAACGGAGTGCCAGTTTTTGAGTTGTAAGTTTATAACCAAACTTAGACTTGCTCTTATCACCTTGAAACGTCAGTGAGTCAAAAACGGACCAAATCTCGACATGATCGAATTGAGTACGTATATAGTAAAAATTGTAACTTGTAATTGAAATGAAAAAAAAAAATTAAAAATTATAGCAAAAATTATGAATATTAAGAATAAATTATAAGTTATGCTAAAAACAGTAACAGAAAATTAAAAACAAAAACAAAAAATTTTGCCAAACACCCTCGTATAAGTGCACGAACTACCAAACAAGTTATTTTTAACCGGATTGTCTTTATAACTGAAGTCCATCACTGTTTTACTTTTATCACGTATATTTGTGGGAATAGCGGTTGTCCCAAAATAGTCTCAATTAATTGTTTATATTTTTTCAGTTAGATTATTTATCCCAGATAAATATTATTTTTATTATTGATTCCAATTATGTTCAAAGAAAATGGGAAAAAGACGGTAAAATTGGTACGAAATTGGTCACATTTTTTACCGACATATGTAATTTGTCACATTTTTTACCAACATTTGCTAACTGCCGCTAATTATTGCCATGGGATTATTTAAGGCAAGTTTGGATGTAAAAATAAATAGGAGAATGAAACTGTTTAAAAATAGTCTCATTTAGTACTATGTTTGAAAAATATTTGTTTAAAAATAGTCTCATTTAGTACTATGTTTGAAAAATATTTGATGGGGTCAAAGAAAACTTACCTAACTAACTTAATACCGTGGGACTATCCTAATCCTATTAGGGAGGTGAATTGGTTAGTTCTAAGACTATTTTAAATATTTTTATACATAAAAATTTAATTTTATTAAAATTATATTAAATTAAATAATGTATTATTTATCTTTCGATTATTTTACTTTCAATCAAATGCTATTTGATACAAAAAAAAATATTATATTAATAATTTAATTTATAATACTGTAAATACTAATAATCTGAATACACTAATTATTCGATAAAAATAATCTTTTAATCAAATTGACGATACTTTTTCTTACGTTTTATGTTGTTTTAATTATTCGGTGGAAAATGACCTTTTGTAGTGAATTAATGCAAACAATGAAATAAATAAATAAATAAATAATTTAATTAATTAATTTTGTTCCACCGACAGACAGACAGACAGTCTTTTCGAAAATGATTTGAAGTATGTTGTTAATGTCCGAAAAATATTTCTTGTTTTCACGGAGATTTTGTCCTATGCTACTTATACTTCTGTTTTAAAAAATATATAGAACCACCAAATTAATTGTAATTATTTGATAATCTTATGGCATTGTATAACATTATTTAAGTAATATTTTCATATAATTTCGTAAAAAATATTATGGGTGAAAAATACTAACTCATTTTTATTAAGTAAATAAGAAATAAAAATAACTTACTTAATATGTATTAAATATTTTTATTTACTAAAAATATCTTGTGGTATCGCAAATATAATACTATCGGGATAGCTTATAATTTTCCTCATATGGAGTCATGACATTAGTCACCTGTAGTTGAATTTAAAACAATTTATAAGAGCAATTACGTGTTTGACGGCGACGGGTTTAAATTGAATAATGTGGGTGAAAATTGGAAAGAAACGAGCCTCAGAGTTCTGAATTGAGTTACAAGTTAATTTATTAATGAGTAGCAAGTTATATATGAACAAACTCAATTTATTTGGCAAATTATTAGGTGTTCTCAGGCCTTTGATTGTTTTAAAATGAATTGGATTAATAGTTTTTTTGGATTCGTAATCCTACAAAAAATGGGATACTCATTGTTTAATCCGACGCAAATTAAACATAAAAAAAAAGTAAATAATCCACTCTCAATTCTATCTTTTTATTAATCGTACATCATTATTAATTTCGCTCAAGTTACATTAGTTATCAAACGAGTCCTCATAATACAAAGTAAACAATGTCACGTAGTATTTTTGATAAATAAACAATTGTAATTTATATTATGTGGGTAATCTTTTATTTCTAAATCACTCAACAAAATATAAATCATTACACTCTTACTATAAAATTTGTCACCACGAAATTAAATAATAGTAAAACATGAAATTAACACATTTTAAAGCACTAAATAATTACTCAAATTATTTGATATTGTAATTACCTGAAAATGTAACGATGGCCAATAATATTTAGGTCTCATTTGGCAACTTAGCTTTAAATCAAGTTTTTTTTTCTTTGAAGTCACTTTAAGTTAAATAAACAAAAAATTTGTTTGGTAAATTGTATAGGTGATTTTAAGCCAAAAGACAATAAGTTAAAAAACTTGGCTTAAAGTAGCTTTAAATCCAAGGGTAAAATTTTTTGTTTAAATTGTTATAATTTTTAAAAATTTATTTTAGATAATTTTATATTCAATATAGATCTTATTTGATAAATTTTGACAAGTAAATTTTAAAAATATAATTTTTATAAAAAAATTGATGTATATAATAAAATTTATGATATTTTTAAAAAGCATATAACAAAATTTTTATATGAAAAGCAAAAAGGCAAGAAGGCTAAAAATCTTTGAGTTGTCAAATGAGATTTTTTTGACTTCTTAAGTTTTAAGCAAAAAAATAAAAAAATTGATTTAAAGTCGATTTAAAACTATTGTTAGAGTAATAGTTAGAGTTTGTAGAGTTTGTTGGATGTTAAAAAAGTACATGTTTTTAAAAAAATAAATTTAATATTGTTTGTCATAATGATTTTTAAGATTGTTTGGGGTAATTTTTCTTATTTATTAATTTTTTTGAAATATCTAATATATTTTTAAATTGTAATGTTTGAGATAACTTTTTAATTCTTTTACTTTTTTGAAATAGAAATGATCACTTAAAAATGATATTTTTTGTTTTCGATCCTGCTTAGATGCATAAACACCATATAGATTCGAACACACTCCACTCACATATTTAATAAAAAATGTAGAGAGTTGAGATGAAAACCTATGGTCCCATCCTCGCTGATCACTGATTAGGTAAGAGAAGTCCACGTGATCTAATATTAAAAAATTTATTAGCGATACCCACTAGTTGCTTAATCGAATGGCTTTTCAACCATTAAGATAGTGAAATACTTGAAGGTGATGGAGCAAGCAAACAGAGTTTTGGCTCTATGAGTTGTGTTATTTGTATTTAAATTATTGAACCTCCTTTTATAATGGACTTGGAGATTCAACCTGACCTTATTCCGATTATCCTTTCATTCACTTATCTAGTGAGTTAAATTTGAATCTTCATTAATGTTTACATGGAGTATTCTCTTTGCATTGTTAGATTATTATTTTTTTGCATTTTAGTCTTGTATAGAATTTGACCAATAATTTTTAACATGTCAACTCTGAAATCTAATCAATCACTCTTAACATGACGATTATGGTGTCAAGTCCAAACATAAGACCTCGAGTTGATATTAGTTTCTCAATATTTGTGCACGTTAACTATGATGACACCGAGCTGTTGAGGGTGGTCGCCCAGAGCTCGGCTGATCTTTGATCCGACCGCGGCTCACAGCTATGAATTTCTGGTGAATTCTCAGTTATTGTATAGGTGTGGTTGCCTAGTTACTTCAAATCGTGTCTATTTCTCTCCAAAAAAATTATTTGAGAACTGTATATTCTTTTTTCTAGATTATTTGATAATCGAATATTCTTTTCTTTAAAAAAATAAAATATTACCGAGCATTTTGAAAATGCCAAACAGTGAAGCTTTTAAGCTAATTTTTAAATAAATAATAATTAATTGTTTTAGAAAATGCAAACAGTACCTAAGGCCTCATTTGGTTGTCTTTTTGAAAAATTATATTCAAGAAAATATTTCAAAAAGTATTTTGAAAATAATTTTTATAATATTTTAAAAAGAAAAAATGCGTTTGATTGTCAAAATTGAGAGTTATTTCTCAATGCATTAAGTCTTGCGACAGAGAGAGAGAAAAACGAAAATAGTTTTAAATTATTTTCAAAAACTTTAATTTTTAAGTATTTTTTCAACTCAATTTTTTTTTCTTTTTTTGAAAATTATTAACAAATGCATTTTATCTATTTTAAAATAATTTTTTAAAGAAAAATAAAAGTAAAAACTGTAAACAGGCCATTAGGGATGGCAATTTCTTCCACCCCGCCCCATTCCTGCCCCGCCTTCGTCCCGCTTTGTAGGATTTTTTCTGCCCCCGATAACAAACGGAGTGGGGACAGTATTTTCTACCCCCCC